>MOOZ01000507.1:1382100-1411496 GCA_002930495.1 Cecropterus lyciades | reverse complement strand
AGGTCGGGTTACACGTGTTACCTATTCTGAATGTATTTACATACCGGTACGGTTGCTTGTAATGAGGCGAATACATCAACTAGCTAATTCTCAATGAATCATTGTCTAAAAATTGAATTCAAGTAGGTAGGTATAAATATTTTTAACGAAATTTCTTAAGCCAGGTGCAGTTTAAACTACACTTCGAACTTATTTTAGATCGATATCCAGTTTTATGAACTTTTGAAAGTATCTGTCAATCAGTATGCGCTTTCTACACTCATAGATTTTAATTTTCAGAATAAGGTTCATTATTATTCTATTAAAATAGAATTTTATTTTATACTTCTATAATATTCAATTAATTCAGATTTAAAATTTAAATATATAAACACTATATTTAAAATCCAATAATTATAATATACTACAGCTAAAGTATGTAGTAGTTACAATATTAAAGAATACGCCGATATGTTATGCTATACATAAATTGTATATCTTTTTATATTATTATTATAAAATTGTACTAGCAAACTTCCATCTGATTATGAGTGGTCATCTCTTTCTTCACAAATGTGTTGGTATCCGAAGGGCTAAGATATGTACCTATCATATGCTAAGTGAAAGATTAATGGACAAAGACATAGAACATAACAAAAACGTGAACCTCACATTGGCCAGTGGCTACCGAAAATGTTCAGTTAAGTACAAATAACAATGCGTATACATTACTAACTAATTAACTATGGATTAGGTATCATGAAATTCTAATGAGCTAATCAGTATATTCTCATTGATGTGTAATGTATGTTGCCCTCTGTTTCCACGTGGGTTTTCTATAGGTTAACTTGTGTAGGTATATGGTACTCTATCTTTTATTATGATTCTTTGAAGTTTTAAGATTTAGGTTAGGTCTTTTCTATGAACTCTGCTATGAACACATTTCTTATATACTGTTCATTAAACATTAGTTGAATATATCAACAATTTTGTTCAGCCCTAACCTATAAAAGAATTAATATGGACAAATCCGTGTTCACCAACAAACAGTTGATTCAACTATCGTAATCAGGTAACTTAATCAAAATAAGCCAAAATCAAATATAACAATAAAAATTAAAAAATAGACAGTTGATAAAACATGTCTTAAGTAACAACAGCAATTTCATTTTGCCATATTTAACAAAATATTAATACGGATTAATCCGTGCATATAAATAGGCAGTTGATTTCACTTTCGTAATCATGAAACTGACTGACTTAAAGTAAGTCCGTGAAAATATCTTGTAAAATAGACAGTTGATTAAAAAATTCTTGATTAAAACAACAATTTTGTCAGATTTGCCTTAATCAAAGAATTAATACGTAAGTATTAATCCTTGCTCATCAACCGGCATGATAACTGTGCGTATCATGAAACTAAATCAAAACAAGCCAATCAGAATCTATTGTACCAGACACAGTGTGCCTATTCCGAGTCATTTAGGGCAATGGCGACGCGGGTGTTCCTTCAATGTGAAATATGTGTCCGGCTGACTCTAACGAAGCTTCGTTTACGGCCACCGTTAATAAGACCGCTAGCGTTCCACTTCGCCTCGGCTGTATTATGTATTTATCCTTATTTATCTTTAAGCTACTTTGGAAATAGGTGCTTCGTATAAACTCAAATATACTATCAGATAAGTTAGTTTCTAACTAGAATTTGTCAACTTTAAAGATGTTGATTGGAAATTATTGTTATTTATAAGAGTCTTAGAAGTGGTAGAACTCTTTGTGGTTCGACTCTTTTTCGAGGCATTTTATCTTAGTCCTCAGATGTAGCAACGTATCTGTTGCTAACCTTAGGTGAGACTTTGATCTTACCTAGGGTTGATTACAGGTGTCCATGGGCTGCAATAGCCACTTACCATCAGGTGGGCTGTATGCTCGTATGCTACTTCCATACTATAAAAAAGTCAGTATTATGCTAGGATTTATGATTAGGCTGGTCCTAAACCATCTGAATTTAAGCGGTTTCCTGCCGTTTGGTCATCTGAAATGACTTGAAGTAGACAATGAATCCTCTTTTCGGTCTGGAGGTTTCAAACAGGACTTACAAAAATATCTCCAGATACCAATTACCTAATAATAAGTTGCTTTTAAAACTACTTAAAAATAAGTCCATATGCAAAAATCCTTATGCGATATATCAATATTACTTAATCACTTAAAAGTAGAATGTAGTTTAATAAGTAAATAAATGTACAAACTCCTTTAGTTTTATGACCGAAAGTTTGGTCTAATGTTTCTACATACCTGTTACCGGTTGTCATTCGGAAGTTCATATCAATTTAATTTAAGTAAATTAGTTTAATTTCCTGTATAGATATTTACGCAGGCAAATGTACCTACTTTATTCGATAACAGTAAAGAAAAAGGAAAATATGCTGGTTGTTTTATGATTTTATTGGACACCAATACAAATAGAGTATTAGGGGTTTAATGCAATCCTGTTTGTAAATTGTACCATTCAATTTAATACGATATTTCGGCCAGATTTTTACGAGTTTCCTTACAAGAGGGGTGTAAGTGAAAACACGACCGGAAGCGGGGAAATCCATGCAATAACAATAACTCATACAGTTTCGCGCACCCCCCGCTAGATGGCGCGCCGTGGACATAAGTAATCCATTTATTCTCGGGGCGAGCTTTATGTAGCGAACTCTTAGCAACGCTCTTATATTGTTTTATATTAATACTCATAGTTAAATATTGTTTTTGCGTGCTCGCACCAACGTCTACGAGATTATCCGAAGAAAGTCTTTCTTGTAATATAACAATATTATACGTGGACGTAATTTCGTTGTTTGTTTTATCATTTTTAATGTACTTAAATGTTTTTACTATATCGTTAGTAATATATGTATATATAATAAATGGTTATATGTTATTAAAATTGCTTTACTTGCGTACCTACTGAAGCATTGTGTTAAAATTGACCTGTAATGACTCTTATTAGCAAATACAAGCCGTTTTTTTACTATCTAAGCACATTCCTATTTTATTATCGGGGTTAATTACTTAGATTCAGTGCTTTAGGGTAAATAATATACTTAATTATACTACAAAAAATTAAGTTTAATGATTCAAAAAAACTTCAGAGGCATTTACGAGTTAAAAGCGCCTAAAATACTTTACTTAAGTACTTGTAATCCACGTCAGCGTTCCGTTTGAAGTAAGAAAACATTTGCCGAAGGAGACATCTGAAGAATTCGTCGAGCCATTATCACGGAGCGGGGAATCTGCGAAGTTTCTATACTCAGCGGAATCTTGCGGATGAACGTTTTAATTAGATTTTCTCGAGAATATTTTGTACCTAATTGCTGCCCGCGGGTAAAAGGAATTGGGGTTTAATTACACTAGCATGCCTCTTTATACGCAGGAAAATTAATGCGTAAGTACATTTAGTGCCTCGCAGTATTAAAAATTGTGTATTTATGTTCAGTAGGTATCTGTATATTTATTTAGGTACGTGGATCTATCATTTGTAAGCGTAACAGTTTTTTCATCTTTGGAAATATATACAACTTAACATAAATATTACGTAAGTAGGTACAGTAATTATAATTTATAAAAACCTTAGCTTACCTAGCTTATAGATACAAGCACATGGAACTGCGTCTTACTTATGTGGAGCGTTATATTATCATGTCTTAAATTTATATATTTTATGAAGTACATTATAATCTATCTAGATAGATGTCCCCAATGTATGTTATTCATTTGTAGATATTTAAATTATTTATAATTTATGTATGTTTATTTCACCTACGCATATTATAGTTCAACAATAATTCCTACATATGAATTCACATTATTATTATTTTCAATTAATATAGCTTTACTTATTCCAGTAGTAACTCATATACGACCCACGTGGTGGAGCGGTCACCATACCGATCTGACAAGCGGTGGGTCCCGGGTTCGGTCCCCGGTCAGGCAGACATCTGAATAATGATTTCTGTTCTGGGTCTGGGTGTTTGTGTATTCGTCTTTGTGTTTCCATGGCACCCACGACACAGGAGAAAATCGTACTGTGGGGCTATGAGTGTAGAAAGTGTTTATATGTCATAAACAAAATATTCAAATATAAATATACCACATTTCAAAGATGAAAATAGACCCGTCAAAAATGTTATAAAACGCAAAATTGCATTTATTTCATCGTTATCTAAGACTTAATTTAAAAAGTTTTAATAACGCTCAGAACATTGATAAAATTAATCTCTTTCGGCCTCTGGGTACCTTCATTCAAATTATGAGGGAAAGGCTTAATCGAATTCAGAAAGTTATATACAAAAAAGTTGGCATGTAAATTGATGTAATAAATAATAGTTTAAAAAAACACGCTTATGTAACTCGCTGAAAAGTCAAATTTTCTTTAAATTACTTATCAGGATCAGGATGATCGGACTGATTATTAAATTATTGTATTGATATCGGTCTTTGATCAGTGTGTGAAGTTTCAACTCAACCCGATGTTTTAAAGTGGGTAACAATCACGTTCGAAGATTAAGTTAGATAGATACTGTCTTTCTCCGGTTGCGTTCCGTTGGAGATCCCGGAGTCCTTCACAAAGTGCTAAGGACGGCCACCGGGGGGGTTTTAGTGCGGTGCACGGCGTCGGGTACCTTTTGACGGTTTCCCCCTCGAGAAAAAAAAATACTGTCTTTAGCGGAACACTTGGCGGTTAATAAAAATAAGATTTTTATAAAATACAAATTTAATTTCGGAGCGTGCAGTTTTTCAGTTAACGAGAATGAAATTTTAACCAAAGAGTGTAAAGTGTTGCCACTATAAAAATGTCACATGCGCCAACAGACACATATCGATACAATACATACATACCAAGCTAATATAAGCGTATTAATATAGGTATATACCTACATACTCTTGACTATGTGAATGTCGTTTAATCCAAGAAGTTTGGAGTGATTTTCTGTCGAAATAGGAGCATTTGGCTTGAATGAAAGAGTTTCTTAGCTGATAGTATCGGGTAACAATGAAAGTTTTTATTGGCTAAGTTCCGTAGCGTAGATTCGAACCGTGTCTGCTTTTCCAATTTGAGAAAAGGCAGCAGTAAAATCTCTCACGTAAACTTGTTTCAAGATTTTTACACTTACTGTACCGTTAGGTAATTATAGCTCGGTAGCGTAATTTCTAATTATTTAAATAGGAAAGAGCATGTAGTTTTGTTTCCTGTACAATTAATTAATAAAAGAAAATCGAATTACTATTAAGCTAGATTGTTTTTAATTGAAAATGCAAAGCTATATATTCTAGTACGTTTTATAGTGGATTCTGTTTATAGTGGTTGAAGTCGTGAGGCTAATTTTTGACCGCGGCTTTCTGTTCATGCTGTAGATAGGTAGGGTCTTATCTTAAGCTAGTAAAACCTTTATCTCTCTTTTGTAAACAATATAATTCCTATAAAAATAATTCCTATAAAATTATTGATAGCATGCGTTTATAGTTACTGTTAAATGATACTTTTATTGAAATACGTTTGTAAAATATATTAAGGTACATGTCTACTTACCTACTACTTAATTGCTGTATTTTTTATTTTGAAAGTCCTGGTGGTCTTTATAAATACACCTGTATCTATAATTCCAATATAATTTCAAGCAAGGAAGCATCGAACTTTACTTGCCTATAACAATATAATCCGAAACGGCTTCAGACGGCTGATGTGGTTAGGGCCTTTTCCACCATTAACGACTAAATATGAAGCGAGAAATGCTGTTCCAAAAATGAGACCAGGCTGTCAAGTAGGTTAATAATGAATGCGTTAAGTAATATCATATAATATTAATGCGGCATATGAATTAATCTAGATATGGAAAACATATTTGTACCCATTATGTAACGTAGGTGCATCTAGATAGTATGTATCACCTTTTCAAAGTTTTAGTTTAGTTAATTCGGGAACCTAAAATTCCTATTGATAACATCATAATTTATCTAGACTTTAGGTGTAGAATTAAATCTCCAGATATTACCTATCCCCAATGTATGCTATTTATAATACTTAGTTATAATGCATGTTTATTCATTCCACTTGTGTATGTAGGTATATCAACAATTATTTTTATTCTATTTTTTTCACATTTGTTACATACATGATCTATATATAATAAAATTGTCTTTCGAATGATAGTATTACAGTATTTAGTAGGACATATACCTTATGTATGCTTATAAATGGCTACATTTTATAATAATGTCTTTGAACACCGCCGCATTCGCCCTATCCCCTCATTTCTTTTCACTCTTTTTATAATGTAATTTTCTTAAATCACCTCCTCTTGTATTCTTCAGCCCTCCAACTGTCTATTAACATCCCAAATTATTTCTCGAGGAACACAAAAAGATTTTTGTTTTTATTTTTTTCTCTTTTGTTATTTAAAGTGGCTTACACTCTTACGTAGTACCATTTTATAAAGTTTCACATAAATTAGAGTTTAATTTTTATGTAAAGCTTTATAGAATGGTGTTGCTGAAAATCCAATCTAATAATTATACGTATTAAAGGTATATATGTAGGTATAGTATAGATGATTTAAGAACTTTTAAATCTAAAGAGACAATTGAGGACTTTACCAGTTCTCTGTGACAGGAACAAGTTATTACAGATTTGCTATTTGGTACTTCATTAAAGTACCCACATGGCTTTTATTGTAAACTTTGCCTTTTCTATATAAGTCTATACTTTTAGATTTCTAGCATTAGTTTTTTAAACTGAACTTTACAATAACATAGTAGGCCTATACCTAAGTATGTTTTCGTCACTAAATTGATTAAAGTACAATATGCTCGTTTAATAAAAAAACACTATCACTATAAATCAATTAAAATCTGTCCACCAATCTTGTTATTCCTGGCTGCCCAATTAAGAAAATCTTAGCCGTTGATTGAATGCGCGGGCGCATAAATAAATAAATCAAGATGGAGTCGCTGCGGCGCATCGGGGTCGTTCACCCCGAACATCTGTTCCAATATTTCAGTGTTGGAGTTATCATGCGCCTCTAATGTAAATATCTGCTCGTACTTAAACTTGACTGTTATCTCGTAATTGGAATAAATTAGCTGGTTTAAGTGTGTGGATAGTAGAGTTCCCAGTTGAGTAGATGTTTATTATTCAAGTTGGTATTAGGTATTTCTTTTTAAAATCTAATTTTCACATGTCCCGAAAACCTAAAAATTCAAAACTGATTTTTAAGTATCAGTTCCTATTTATGAATGAAAATTAAGTTTAGTATAATACCTGTATGTAAATAATAACAAGTATTTTATTTATTTTTTCTACTTTTAATTTAGAATAACTACCATTGCTAGAGGGCTAACTTTAAGTAAAATAGTAACTCAATTTTATCAATATTATTATCAGCAAACATTAACAATACTTTTCATTTTTACTAGCTATATTCGTTTGTTATTTGTCGTGTTGTCCAAAAGGCGAGCATGCTCACCGGCCATCCTTGATATAATAATAGGGAGTGATAATGGGTATAGGTGACCGTGTCCGCCATTACTTTTCTCCGCGCAAGAATGCTCTCTGATTGGCGCGCGGGGCAACATGGTTGCCGCTGAGTATTTATAAAAGGCGCGTGTTCGAACTTCGAACGAACTTGTTTTACTTTTCGAATCGGTTGTATTCCCGCCAGCTTGAAGATTAAACTCTATGTCGTGGCGGTAGAGAAGAATATTGTTTGTTAGTTCGATTTAGGATTATATTTGGTTTATTTTGTTTCATGTTGTATTTTTTTCTGTTTTAATTCAATGTAAAAATGAGTAATCATAAATATATGAATATGACTAGTTTAATTTTGAGATATTATATATAAATTTCATGGCGTGAAATAAATGATCTTAAAATAGTAAATATAGGTACCTATATGTATCTATCATATTATATTTACTATAAAATATAATGATAAAAATTGTCAATATTCATAAGTGACAGCCTACTTCACCAGTAGGTACTAATAATGAAGTACATTTACATTGAATAATTACAAATATTTTATAAATGTATCTACCGCGTTACTTCTATCTATCTGATTTCGTTATAATAGTTCTATAATTTTTAAGATATTTTGACGTATGATTTATTAACTCCGGCAAATGATTGACTTTGGAACACCGTGTTATTTGACATCTGACCGCTTACCTTGCCCATGAATTAGCATAATTATTCAAGAGATTCAGTATCGAATTTCATGGGGCCAGACGCTTATTTTGAACCAACGTAGGAAAGATTTACGATCACTTCGCCGTTCAGCGATTCGGCACATTCAGTCTCCACAAACATAACTGACAATCTCGTGTCTCGTAATTTTAACGAATCAACTTGATTCATTTCGTGGTGAATGTTATTCTGATTTTTTTATATTGGCTGGCATGTTCCAACTGGCTAAACGTCCCCACAATGTCTCAAGGTGTTTTAATATTAGCATGCATTAAATTTATATTTTATTTTCGAACCTTAAGTGCATGTTTTAACTTTATGTGATTACTTTTAAGCATGTTATTTTTCAATTAGTAATTTTAAAATGGAATAACATTAGTACGACATTTTCCTTTGATCTCTTTATCACCGATATTATTTATATTTTAAGTTTATACGCCTACTCTACGTTCCACTGAAAACGGATGAGATTTTAATCATACTAATAATTAATCTTAATTTTATGTCAAGAGCTCTCAACGATGATATACTCTACTTAACTAAGAAACCCATTACTAGAGACATTTTCCTCTAACCGCAGAGCTGAAATCCTCCGTGACCGCTCTATCTGTTACTCGGCTCTAAAGTTTTACTGCTATAGTGATTCGGCCGACGTAATTTCCCGCTTTCCCGGGTTCCCTGTTTTAGGCGGGTATTTATTAAATTGCCCGGGCAAGGGCGTAACTCCGTACGGACCACGGATTAGGTCCGTACCTCTCTAAATGAAGGTCTGGCTTAATATGTTGTGCGTACAATATCCATGTGTTCGTGTAAAAGGAAAGTTTATTGTACGCATATGAATTTTGCTATGTGCAATTTTGTACGCTCTATGTTAATAACGTGTGTTTTTCATAAAACTTTATAAAGGTTTAATTCTTCTTTAGAGTTTGTCTTATTATTGGAGTAACATAATTCAGGCTTTTCCATTGCAAAGATATTTGATCCATCAAATACTTGTTTGATGTAGCAAATAGGTACTACTTAATTTTTAATGAAATTAGTTGATTAGGAGTTTCTTCATTCATTTAAGCTGTAATTATCACACAATGTTCAAGTGAAGTTTAATGATTCAATTATAATGACAAATAGGAATTACTTATTATGATGTTGTTATACAAATCATAGGTAGTTTAACGAGCAAATAAACGTGTTAACTTTTTTTCAGAGAATGTCTTACCTTAGAATGACCCTATATTATGGTATAATATTATTATACAATTATATGATGCAAGTACCTTCCTGTAATGTTGTAAATATAAAACATAGTTTAGTTTATGCACCTTTAGGTTAATATTGGAACAAATGAGGAATGAAAAAATGAACCTGCAGACATTAAATTATAATAAAATAATCACTTAATCCCCAATTGTGGACAAAAGCCCGTGCTCAGCACTGGAATATAGAAATAGTTGCAGCCGATTTGAACTACTTAAATATATTTTACATACAATTTCATAATCTCAAAATTTATTTTAATAAAATAAGGAGAAATCGTCATAACAAAGTCCAATGCAGCATCTGAACAAAAATAACAAAGGAAACAAAAGTCTCACTCAGCATGGCCCAATTTCACCCTGCAATTCATTCATATTCATACCCTTTCACCCTTTGTCCCGTGTTACGCAACTGCTGCTTTGTCACTCTTTTTATATTCTTAATTTATGCACGGCTATCTCCTTATTCTCAGATATTCAAAAGTTTACAAATTCATCAAAGTCAACATTCCTGCATGATAATGCAAAGATTTATAGCCGATATAAATCTGTTTGCTAAATGATAATTTTGTTTCAGGTGATGTTTGATTGTTAAGATGAGGTTTAATATATAGTTTCCGTAATCTTTATTTAAATTTTTAATGTTATACATATAACTAATCATATTTCGTTTATATGGCTTGTATTATATGTAGGTTATAAGGGTATATATGGTTTATAGGGGAGAGTCGAATGTATGGTACCAGTTTCCAATTTTTTGTGAATTATCTCTTTTCTACACACAAACGTACAATATTGTAATTTTGGCAAGTAGGTATCTCCTTAATCATATTCAATGGTACTTTTATTCAATGGTTGTGGTACGATTCAACAAACTAGCCATCAAATCAACAAAAGCGTTTTCGAAAAATAACCTCAAAGATTAGCTACAGCATAAACACAGTTATTTATAGTAAATTAAAACGCGTATATATATTGAAAAAATGATAGTTTAAACTCACCATTTATGAAAAATAGACCCTTACGTACTATAAAATTTCGATCGCAAACAAACCAAAACCTACTTTTTGCTCTATAAACTTACTTTTTACTCTATAGTATGAAATACCTCGCGCACGCCGTTACAAAATTACATGGGATGTGTGGCATTAGTAGTGCATATTTTACTACTACCAGTACAAAATAAAAAAGAACATTTAATAGAAAATCTGGAGGAGGTTCGATTGATCCTACGGTACGATACCTTCAACTCTCCCTTACTTTCGTAAGCACCTTAAGATTCCTTAAAAGCTCAAATGGTACCAGTACATTCCTACTTAATCTAAACTATACTCAGACCGGGAATAAAAACCGCGATTTTTGGTAGTCAAGTAAAATAGCGACTACTGTAATGTATGCATTGAGTGGTCACTGCCTCCCTTGGGCCTGTGACCAACTCTTATCACATCTTCTTAGTCAGGATACAGGACTATATTGCTGTTTTCAAGTGGAAATAGGCTTGACAGAGGTGCCGCTGCTTTAAAAAGGCTGTAATTGCCATCAAATTAAAATTTAATTTTGTTTTGTTAATGTACGCATAAATTTAGTTATCTTATCTGTGATGGAAAAGTAGACGTGATATATTTTTAACATTAGCGCCCACACATGAATCTCCATATTAAGATAATTATCCATTCTCCATAGTCTTTCACAATATACAAGTACCTATCAATATTAATGTTTCGCCTCAACTTAATAACTGTAATTTGTTAAAAATTATTATTACACGCTCTTAATACAAAATGTATTAATAGCTATACTTTTATGAACATAACGATTTTGAAAATAGTAAAGGTGTATTACTATATTTACGGAATAATGAGCATTATTATTATATAAGCGCATTTTATATAAGTACTGGAATAATTTACTAGTCTACTAGTATATATACTTTGGTATTCTTAGTAGGAGTAGGTACCTACTTATTAAAGTAAAAATGATTTTTTTTCCATGAATAAAATTTTTGTGGTATCTGTGTAGAAAAGATAAGAGTGCGCTGACTGTATTAAGCGGTTGATTTACATACGAATGTTAATAACTTGGTCAGAGCCGTCGCTCGCCCGAAACTGGTTTTGACGCCTTACTTCACTTTGTTAAGATAATTTTATATATTTTTTTCCAGGTATAAAATTATTGAAACATTAAAGGAAAATGGCGTTAAATATACTTATATATACATTATACATTATATCAATGATATGTGATTATCCTAAAAAGATGGATATCTCTGTCTGAATATATCAAAATTTTACATAAAGAAATCAAAGTTTAACTATTGAGTTTTTAGTAGTAAATGTGTACCTAGAAAAACTTCTAGCACAAAAATACTCTTAATAAAAAAATATACATGTAATTTGAATAATTAAGAACTTAAAAGACGGACTTAATGAATGCTTTTTGACCGCCACACCTTTAATTAAAAAACATTGAAATGCATATTAAAGAGCTAAAATACTATGATTTTATTCAGAATTTCATAAAATGTTATTATTGGACAAGATACAAAACTTGCCGTAGAATTGTAATTAATAACCTGCCTACTGCTTTTCGGCAAACTATTAATGAATTATTTTTTGTTACTACCGAATTTGGTGTCACATATTGAGACCAAAAAAATGCGTGAAATAGGTTTTTTACTTAAATGATATATTCCGAAAAACATGAAAACCTAAGTAAATATGTGTATGTGTATATGTTGTGTAGATATGTATATGTGTAGATATGTATTATGTAAGTAGGTAGTTCGTTAAATCATGTCGTCAGGGGCCACAAACTTCATGAATCCCAATGTTCCGGAAAATATAACAAGGCGATTTATATTCGGGAGCGGTTTGGGACTCTCGTTTTTCTATCAGAGAAATCTGGCCGAGATGTGCGTGCACCATAAAAAATAGGAAGGTAACCCTCGCACTTATTGGAGATATTTGTAGAATTCTAAATTAGATCTTTCCTCCAGGATTACTTTGAATCAAGCCAAATAACTTATTTTAAAATATTGGTTGATAGATACCTATTTACTAGTTGCGTTGCGTTGTGTTAGTTGTGTGTATTCAAATGTAATACCTGGATTTCTTTAAGTACTTGAATTTCAAGTCAAAAGCTCAAGCCTATAAGAATGTAGCGTCAAATTAAATATGAATCATTTTGTCCCTAAAAGTTAACTAAAACATCCCTATAAAAACATAAAAATAAATAGTGTACGCTGTATAGGTACATACAATGTGAACATATGCAAAGTACCTTCCTTCGTTACTTATTGAGGTCTATTATGATTATTAGTAATTTGAAGTTTTTTCACGAAAAACAGTTGCATCCTGGCATAGGCAAGCCGCGAATGATAAGCAAGAGGGTGACGAAGAATTTTTTTCTATTAGGAGCGGGGCCGCCCGAGACAAAAGGTTTGTGTTAAGGGACGCGTTATTTTTATACGACACGACCGCTGAATAACAACACGACGGGCTTTTCTTCGTAAATATCTTAATAAAAGACGGAATTGTGCGATTACATTCTGATCATGCGCCATCTCGCTTCCTCTTTTACTAAAGCGTTAACTAAATGATTTTGGTCCGAGTGATTTATAGTTATTTATGTTAACAAGATTTATATTTATTTAAAAGGATGTTCATTGTTTTATTAAGCTCCTAATTTAGCTTTAGGTATCTGTTTTTAAATGCGAGGTCGGAGTTGCGTTGTAAATTTCTCCCGCTTACGGAGCTTTTTATATTTCCTTACATTTGTGCATTCACTTCAAAGTTAATTAGACTTTATAGAGCGTTCCTTCCCAATTCCGTTTTATTCTGACGCACGCCAAGACTTATTCATTGGAGGGAGGGTGTGTGAGGAGTGTGGGGTGTGGGAGGGAGTTGCCTGCCCGAAATAGCAAATAAATGAGACGAAAATGTAAATGTTGCGCTTCAAAGATGAAAAGCGCGCCGCTCGCTCGTTCTTGTTAAGCTCATCGCAAATGTACCAGAATTAGGAGCGCGGCTAAAATAATTTTCAGTCCAGATGTACCGAAAACAACGAGATTGGGGGAGAATTATGTAGCTGTCTATTTACATAAACGTTGGTTATCTTTATATAAATATTAATGAGTATTTTATATAAGAGTCGTTCAATGTATAGGCAGTAGAATTAGTGATTTTTAACGTAAACTAAAAGACATGCTACCCACTTTGATTTTACTATTATTACAATATTAATAACTTAATTGTTCTTAATTTATCCTTGAACATTTGACCATACAATTTATTGTCTATGACGTGTTTATGTTGATTAGAATATTGAAAACATTATTATGTAAATGATAGAGTCAACCGTTCCCTCCATAAAGCAACATTGTAAGCCCTATTGGAACCTTGGAGGCTTACGTTAAGGAATATTTTATTTCTAAACTACCTATTAATTGGAAATATTATTGCAGTGCACTATTTTACTACAAACTTTACTAAAGCAGACCTAAATGTTAAATATGAGATCCTAATATGCATCGTATTTGTTTTCATTTTGATAAAAGTAACAGAATTCATATTGTGAATGAATTGTAAACAAAATTCAATTTGTGTATATATTATGAAAATATATACACAATATGAATTTAAGTGCGTATCATTGGTATGCATATGGTATTTCTTATATAAGTCGCCATACATGTAGCCATTTCTTAGAGAATGTCCGGATACTTATATCAGAAATCGCCTGCTTTCCTAGAAGCCTGTTAGCTATGAGAGACACGTCTCACGGGAAACAATGGGATTCATAGCCGCGCTAAATGAGCCTTTAGCTAAGATATGTAGTTGACTTTGTCGGAAGACATATTATTTACTATACATACTACTTTTATATTGCTTGTCGTATATATTATCTACTTACTTACATATTAGTTATAGCTGAAGGAGACAGTTTTACGGTATTTATTTTTTAACGAGGTTATTAAATACGCACCTACATATAATTTCAGTGAACACAAATGATTCTTTTAATAATGAACCAATAGTGTTTTTAACCGACTTCTTTAAGTACCCTATTTACAAGCTTTTACTTATGTGACGCTACATAAAACTAGAAGAGTCATAGCCGAGTGTATCTAATAATAAAATGAAATATTTTATTTTACACATTTCTCTATTAAAATAATGAAAAGTTTATTTTTTCATCCCAACTTCCATCCAACTTACATCAAGTTGAAATATTATCTTGTTCTTTTTATCATTAACTACTGATGCAATAAGAGCAAAATATTTACTTAGCCTTACTGAGCCTTATTGTATTATATATTATAAAAAAAATTACCTACTTTTATTGAAGTAAATATAACTATACGAACTCTACCATATTCGAATTGCTCTTAGATAATTTAAATCGTATCTCTGTGCTCTATTTGTGAAATGGACAGTAACAAAACATAGCTATAAATTCTGTGAACACACATCAATATGTCTTAGTCCTCGTATATTGTTTTCCCAAATAAGTTTAATATAAGCTCGAAAAAGCTCGGCGACATATGTCCTGTCGGATTATATTGAATCATTGCGGGCGGTCGTTCCCCCTCTCTTATTGCAATATTTGCAAGATCCTGTTGGGTAAATATACTCTGATATATTGAGGACACTTTGTTTATTTAATAAAGAGAGTGCTTTCTAGTTTTTTATATACCAATATATAAATTGGCGGTAAATAAGCATGCAGTCTACCTAACGGTAAGTGAACATTGCCGCCCATAGATATTTGTGATCAATCCTAAGTAAGATCAGAGATTTACCCGAGATTGGCCACAAATGCATTGCTTCTCCTTAAGATTAAGTTGTAATGCCTCGGATAGTCTCTTACCACACCAGTACCCATCAAGTTCAATCACATGTGGTAATATTAGTAATATTAATGTTTAACAATCATTATATATCGGCAAACCATATGATATTTCCTAATTAAACTAATATTGATTCAGTATAGCAGAATATTATTGTGAATGCTTGTCCTTTACTTTTTCCTCTTTTTATAATATATATACCTACCTACATATTCTCAAAATGTATGTATCATAAGTAGAATACGTTATCTATTACAATATCTACATTAGGGACGGAGGTCATGTTGCGACATGCAATAAAGACGAACATAAACCTGTGAAACAAAGACTTGCATTCATCCCCGCCCCTAAATATGACATTCAGCTCCATAAATGTTGTCGTCATGCACTTATACCCAATGTGGAATAAGAAGATAACCTTAGTACAGTGAGACTATAAAGTTCTTTTGAATTTACTTCACTAATTGAGCTACGACTGAGTGACTTTAGTCTGCTCGTCCATTGGTGGTTATCAGTGGAGCAACTGTGGTTAACATGACAGTCAAAACTGCTGTAAAACTAATTGGCGACTATTTAGTTACTTACACTTCTTGACGACCCACGTTGTGGAGCGGTCACCATACCGGTCTGACACGCAGTGGGTCCCGGGTTCGATCCCCGGCCAGACAAACATCAGGATGATGAGTTTAGATTTCTGTTCTGGGTCTGGATGTTTGTGTATTCATCTTCGTGTGTCCATGGCACCCACGACATAGGAGAAAATCCTAGTGTAGGAATATGAGTGTAGAAAGCGTTTATGTTTACTTCTATATAGATTTTTTAGATAGTAGCCAATGAAGGGTCAGTCTTAATGCGATCAATTTGACGAGTGGCGTAGCGTAGCAGTTGTCATAGCGCCATGATAAATAGTTTCCCCCGTTTAATCCCCGGTCAGGCAGATATTTTTTTATATTGTATTTTTTAAATAATTTCTTCTTTGTCAATACTCATTGTAATTATGTATTGCACCAAAAATGTGAAAATCTAGTAGGACAATTATTGTAGCGAGCGTCGTTTTTCATGTACGTACCTACAAATTTGGAAGATACTACTTAATTAAAATAGTACTTCTTTACGATTGTAATAATAACATACAAATTTATATTAAAAGTAAAATATATTACTAACGTTTTTGAAAATAAAAGTATTAAACCTTTCAATTAAATTTTCAGGTTCGTACCTTAAACCTGAATAAAAATTTCTTTATTTACCTAACTCTTGTACCGCATTTACACTTATGTGGAATCCCAGGTCCACCAACATACCTACATACGATACTTATCTTAATCATGCAAGACTCATTACACGAACACGAGTTGGAGCCGGAGGCGTGCTATCTGAAAGTGCATCGTTGCATCCGCCATAAGCCGAGATCACTGATTGCACTTCTGAGAAACGAGTGCGATGCACTGGCTCGCTTTTTTGCATTGCGTTGCATTTCTTACTGACGAATACAAAACGTGTAGGTACTATAAAGTTGAAGTAATTTTTTTACTTATGAATACGCATATAATATTAGGCTTAGAGTCGAACCCCGTAAGGCTCTATGTCTAACAGTAGACCGATAACGACTGATCATGACTGCTTATATTAACGATACTATCTAATGCATAAAATGTATGTTTTTTTTTATTTAATATTATTTACATATATAAAGCTTTATAAATATGTGTACGAAGCATTTGACAAATTTAGCGTTGGTTTCCGATGACTATTTGCAATATTTATACCTTAGATTCTGTTATCTACATCAAAGAGTGTCAACAACTTCTCTTTTATTAAGATAAGAGTAAACTTTGTATCATAGAACCTACACGTGAAATAACGCTTAGGTTGATACTACAAGTTTATATTTGTACTTTAAAAAAACCTATCGGTTAACATAACAATTGTAGATACCTACAAAAAATTCGTCGTAAATATTTTTGTCTTCAGTAGGAGAAGCGAAATAGCTACCGATGAGGAATAATAATTTTGTTTGTTCAAGAAAATGAATTAATTTGGCGAGGAAAAACGAGAGGAGGCTCGCAAATCCACTCCTGGATTCATCCGAACCCCGTAAATATTTTATGGCCCCGAGAAAAAATACGCGGACAAATTACGGGAAAATATTGGAAGTATTTTTCAATCTTATTCCTTAAGTGGAACAAACAATAAAAATAAATTTAGCGCTTGTGGGCATTTATTGCTGAGATTTCTAGGGCTTTTTACGCGTACGTTTACATTTTCCCTTTTTCCTAATGGAGTGGGTTTGGTTTTCACCCCGTAGTGAAGGAAGCTTTCTTTAAGATATGGGTAGGTATCTACATGAAATTAAGGAAACGATGCTATTACATAAAGTAACTTTATTAATAAAGTTATACAAATGCAGAGTTATCGAATACATTTCGGTATACACTCGTGAATTATAAAATAGGCATTGTTTTGATACCACATTAAGACCAAGTAAGTATACATAGACGCTTTCTAGACTCACAGCCCCACAGTAGGATTTTCTCCTGTGTCGTGGGTGCCATGGACACATAAAGACGAATACACAAACACCCAGACCCAGAACAGAAATCTAAACTCATCATTCAGATGACTGTCTGGCCGGGGATCGAACGTCCACTGTCCGGGGATCCGGGGATCGAACCGGACCCACTGCGTGTCAGTCCGGTATGGTGACCGCTCCGCCACGCGGGTCGTCAAAGTAAGTAGAGCAGTAATAGGAGATGCACGAAAAAAAATTTTTAAACTCTTGGATTAGTCAGTTTAATAATACCTAAGTGATTATTTATGCATTTCAAACCTACATATACTATATACTATGACATACTACTATATATTATATACTAAAATATACCAATAGTCTATGACTAAGCATCTTAGTTGTTACATAGATGAGTACATAAAAATATTTAACAACTTCCCTGCCTAAACAATTTAGTGGAACCGATAAATGTAAGATTATTTCACGCTTAAGTTACTTACATTGTAATGAACAAAGAAAATAGTTTCATGTAACCACTACGAACCAACAACTGGCATTAAATATATTATTTTATATCATTCGGGCCAATAACTCCCACATATAGAAGGCACAGAAAAATGTTTTGTACGTTTATAGATTTGTAATGTTTATAAATAATAATTTATTATACCCATTTATGAAACAAAGTAACTTAATGCGTGGATGTCAATGAGTTCTTTTGTAGTTGTAGTAGGTAGTTACGACTTGCGTTTTATTTTATGATGTACTAGTTATGACCTGCGGCTTCACCCGCTTGATAAAAAATGTGAGATAACTTCAAATTGTAATAGCCTTTAATATAATAAATGGATTTAAATGAAAAATTATAATTTTACTTCAAGAAATAGAGTTATACTTGGATGCGAAACATAGACAATAGACTGACAAAAATCCAAAAAAAGATAGAAATTTTTATGATTACTTATTCTCAGTAAGTTTTTTTTCAATATATGCTATAAAGACACGTAACATATGGCTCCACTTAAACACGACTTTAGGTATTCTATCATACTAATAATAAATGCGCAGGTTTGTGAGAATGTACCTACATTCTCACAAACCTGCGCAATGATGTTATGAATGATTGTTACACCTACACGCAAAAATTACTGGTCTAATTTCGTTGAAATTTAGCACACAGATAGATTTAACCTAGATAAACACATGGAATACTTATCACCGTGATAAACGTGACCGTAAGTGGGAGCGGCGAGATTAAAGTTGTATTTAATAGGTAGGTAATATTACAATATAAGTATATAATATGTTTATTTTTTGTTCACAGACGTATATCGAGTAAGGTTCGGGCGCGGCGTGAAACGCGGTCGGCCTTACTAACAGGTGAGGCGACGACGCCACGCAGACCATGATCTTAAGGTTTGAATTAAACTTTATTTCTATACCTAAATCATTATCCTTGCTTTGAATATTCATGTAATTTTAAATCATGTTGATTCATATACGCTTTTCAACGAAAATGGGACTTTAAAAATCATTCGTTTTTCATCTTAAATTAAGATTAAGGTACCAAATTGTATCAATATCAATGATATGATATGATATATGATATCAAAGGATGATGGTTTGTTACAACAATATTATTACCAATCATTTCCGTGATTACTGTTTGTATCTTAACCAATATCTTTAAGAATACACTTTTTAGCATAAAGAACCTGCTACTAACAACTAAATATTCCCTTCCACATTTATAAGGATCTATTCTACACGACTTTTATTATTTTCCTAAATATTAATATCTTCCATATGTATGAAAATAGAAACAAATTTTTCGCATGCTGACTGATGCGTGCCCATATTTCAATTCGTAGGCACCGTTTCGTTTCACGAAGCGCACGGTCAAAGACATTTATAGCACATGAAAAGTTTTAAAATGTATCATCACTCTGTGTTTCCCACGTTTCTACAATTTTACCTGCGTAACGAGGAATGTTAAGCGGTCAGGTACGGACATTTAGGTATTTAAGCCTGCATAATGCAGTCGACGTACCTTCTTTGTCAAATTTCACGCAACCTCGCATTTGCATTTTTATTGCACAACCCTTTGTTGTGCAATAAAAATGCAAATGCGAGGCCCTACGCTAGTCAACAATATCACGTATTCATTTATCTACGTGTCTATAAAAATAAATAAAATTAAAGTATTTTCATAATGTTTCAAAATTTAAATTTTCTTTTCGAATACATTGTAGATACAATTTCTTACTACTTCCTTCTACCTAATATAATTTTACCTAATCCTTTTCAAAGTCTTTCAAAATTTGTTCGTTAATTGTTTAGGTTTATAATAAATGGCTATAGTAAATGTAGTATCATTTACTATATCCCACGGTGTATTAATCAGTGTTTTAACTTTGCCGCCCGTGAAATTAAATTTGGTGGGTTAATTTATAGCTCAGAAAATTAAACAAAAAGTCACGCTAGGTACGTACCAAGTTACGATTATGGTCCCGGTGAAGTTGTTATTTAATTTTGAGAATTTAATTAAGAATTGCTGACTTTATTTTAGTATTAATATAACATTTATATTCTACTAAGCAGCAATACTTGTTAAATTTAAATATAATATGTACCTATATTTCCTTACTAGCAACTAATCAAATACAGAATTCACATTAGTTGATAATAAATGTCGAGAAGAATAATTTATGAATTCGCTATTACCTAATTAAGATAACTCTATATTTAAAACATATTAATATAACTGTACCTTTTAATTTTAAGTTATTTGATCTTCATATATTTGTTTTTGCTATTTATAATTGTGACACCGTCTGTAAATTCTTAGCATAAAATTCCTATCTGATTCCATAAGGTTACTTGAGATACTTACCTCAAGTAAACTTTACGACAAAAATAGGTTGGTAGGTATTTTCAATAATGCTATTTTATTTTGTATTTTCCCTTTATCGTATCGTCTTGAAGGCGAATGAGGGTCAAATATTAAAAAGATGGAAAGTAACGTTCACGTGTGAAAATATTATTTAATATGTTCGTGCGTTGCGTTGCCACTAACGTTACCGGTTTTTAAAGAGGCTTTTAAAAGCTTATCATTAAAAACAATAAACTTTATATAGACAGACATTTATCAGATTAAAGTAATAGTATATGTAGTGCTCTATGTAGGTAGGCACTAATAAAGAATACTAAGCTATTGCCATCGTCTGTGCCTTTATTTATCGTCAGTCGTTTCAGCGAAACGCGCAAGACGCACGAACCGTTCACGCAAACGCAAACAGACATTCTAATTCATCGATCGAACGTTCTATCGTCCGTCGATCTATTCCGGGCCGAGGAACGAATCACAATATGTGTCCTTGACGATAACATCGGGCCTATGAGAATGAATTGAATACTGAATAACAAGGACCACCGGCCGATCGATACGTGTACGGAACATGTGAGCTACAACGTAAGCTACGATTCGATGGGAATTCAATTTTCTTACTCGCATCGATAAGGCGATACACGAATTGAAAATGTAATTGGACGAATACACAAATAAATTGCATGTGATGTTGCGTAATTTTGAAATAGAAGTTTCACGTTTTGTGTAATATAGACTGAATAAATTTCTGCTGGTTTTTTTTTCGTTATAAATATAAAATCGATTTAATAAACCTACATTAATATTTTCGAAATCAATTGTTTTTGATCCATGTACCTGTACCCATGTATACCTATTGGTGCATTGTAACGGTAGATTCTTTTGGCCCAAGTCCCTCAAAACCTAAAAATATAATGAACAACATCCATCTGAATCCTTATGAGGAGACCTTTTTGCCATTCTAATTCTTTAAAGGCCTGCCTTTTATTAGCTAATTAAGCCCCTTCCCCCCAACTATCACCCTCCACTAGGTAGGTAAAAACTAACAAACGGTATCGTACATTTTTTATAGCAAGTCATTGTCTTGATGCATCAATTCTACAGTTACCTACCTATTTACATTATTGTCTTGAAATCCATATGACCTTTGAACTTATTGGTTCGTTTAAAGCATTAACATACCCAAATTATACAACGAGCATATTTTAAACTAACCGTATCGCACTATTTTTAACAAAATAGCCACCTTCTTATTTAACTTTTAATATATTGATACTTCACGAAAAAATGCCAGTGGATAGATAAAATTGACAGTAATACAAAATTCATGAGATACAGCCTAGTGATAGATAGACGGACAGAGGAGTCTTAGTAATAAGGTCTTGTTTTTACTCTTTGTGTACGGAACCTTAAATACCGGAACCGGATACAACAGCAATGTTACACATACCAACCCTCTGTGCATTTCGCACTGATGGAATATCGCCGAATTTAATTTTATTATACGAGTAAATGATATTTAAATTTCTCATTGTAAGTGACAATGTACTTTTAAATATGTTATATGAGAAATAACGATTCTTGAAACCAAAATGTTATTGTAATAAGTGAATATTAAAATGTAGATATTATTCTACATAGTATTTATGTATGATAATATAAGTAAATACAAATGTGTTTTTTTAATAATGTAATTAATTTATGGAGATTATTTTGATGTTATAATCCAATTGATGCTTATTATCACAACTTAAAATGACCGATAAACTTGATAAAATCAGAATAAGCATATATACGCCCATTCTGATTTTATCAAGTTGGTTGCTTATCATTCCAATAAAATATCGTATAATCCACTCGTTTAAATGTATATAGCCACTAGCTGATACTATCGACTCTGTTTGCATGTAGCGCTAAAAAGATTTTATAATGAATACCTACCTACTAAGTTCCTACAGTGGAATTATTTATTTGCGTCAGTTGTATTCACTAATGTTCAATACTTACTCATTTAGTATGATTCACATGTTTTATAGCTAGTAATATTTTATGCACCTAATATTTTTATGTAAAAACAGTAAAGAGGTAGTTTTTTTTTTGTAATATTACATAAATATTACGCATGACTATGAACACAATTAAGGAAATAGGACCAAGAGATCGTAATAAATACTTATTAACATATTGTTTAGCCCTCGTTAATAAAAATCCATAAACAGGAACCTATTTACAAAATCTGTTAACTAAAACACACTTTAAGTTTTATTATACATATAAAGTACTTATTCATATATGATATCAAGTTGTTTTGACGTCGGACAATCGCTGGCGAACCGTTGCTAAGTCGCAGTTAGAATTGCAAATGAATCGGCCGTTTACTCTCGTGTCGTAAACCCTGGGATATGATCCAGTCAGTTTTCGCGCCATTAAACTCTCGGACCGACTCCCACTCCCCATACTGTTATTTTAAATATGCCTATGTTACGTAAACACATCCACCCGCCAAAGATTCCTGTTTTGTAGGTGCCTGTCTTAGCTACCCAACTCAACATATTCCTGCAGTATAGGAAATGTTTGATTACTTCGTATGTAACCCTCTGGTCTGCGTGTCTATACCTATTGTGATGATCATATAACTTCATGTCATGTTTAAGTGATTACATACTTTGGCTGACACCGACTGAATAAACTAATTAATTAAATATTTAATGTTCTAATATTTCGTATAAATGTTATAGGGATTGGGATCAAATATTAAGGGATTAATTGAAGGTGTCTAATATATATATGATCCTTCAAATATTCTTATCTTTAAAGTGCGTGATAAATTATCGTCTAATAAGGAAAGACGACACTATTATATGAGACAATTTACGTACATCACTCATTAAAGTTTCCGGTCAATCTGAAACAGACATCCGTCAGTAAACGGGAGTAGAAAATGTTCGATGTTGAACGAAACTACTGATTCAGAGTAAACCTCCAAAACCCTTTATTATCTACTTACGAACTTTTTTCCGCGGGTTCGCCCACTTAGATCACCACGGTAAATCAGATATTTTTGCGTGAAAGAGTAACAAATGCACATACCTACATCCTCAAAAATTTTCGTACTTATAATATTAGTAAGATTATTGAACTGAATTTCTAACGTCAGAGGCTGATTCACGTCATTAGTCTATCACAAGCAAAATCTGATCTATGCGTTCCAGTACTAGGTACATTAAGTATAATGGATAATGGATAAGATTCGTTCTCACTCTCGTGTGGGCGTGGCGCTAATATAGGTATGTGATTTTTATTGGGAAAACTATATAAATAGCGTTTCAAAATTAGATATGTATCTACTCAGTAGTGCTCACACGTAAAAAGGGTCATGTTATATGAAGTTGATTTATTTTATATTCGAGGCGTTTTGATTAAAATAAAATGACACAAAATATATAGACTTTCCATGAAAAGAAAAAAAAAGGAACTATTATAGGAAAAAAATATAGTTTGGAGAAACTTAGCCATGAGTTTCTTAACCGTATTTATAATTTATAGGTATAAGTAGAGTCGGAGCTTTTATTCTTCAATAATTTATGTAATGTCCTCATCACATAAATACATCATCTGATATGGTATTGAACTGTTTCTCTTATTTAATAATGTTACAAATGGTTTAAATTACGAAACTTAATAAGTCCCAGAGGAGCGTTTTGTCCAATCAACCGTGGGATACATCCCTTGTAGCACATACATACTTGTGCCAGAGATAACACAACCTGACAGTTCGTAATGTATACGAACTTGTTCTGTCATCGACGTTTTTGAAATGGGTCACCCACCAGAATAGTTAGAGCTCTGTGTTTGTCATGGTATTTCGTATTGTTTCTTTTTTGATGAGATCCGTGTACGAGGGGTAGTTCTAATTAAAATGGTGGGGAATGCACGAGTTCGACCGGCCCGCGGTCTCTGTTTTGGGATTGAGTCGTAAATGTCGGCTCGAGTGCCCTACGCCGTCGTTTTGTTGCTATTTACTCATACTTGACTAAAAAGAAGACAAAAAAATGTTTCTAACAAAATGTCCACCCGGATTACGATTCCCGATAGGACTTTTGCCCGAGTTGGAATGGGTATAAACTTAAATGAACGTCGACGAAGTTTTGGTACAGATACGGGTAAAGTTTTCCGAGTTAAATGAACTTTTAGCTACGTAACTTTCCTTCTTTAATACTTAGGTAAAAGTTGGAATACGTTATCGTAGTCAATTTCCCTTAAGTACGTGTAATGTACGTATAAAATTAAAGTGCTTTTTTTTGTATTTTATCCGTTAATATGATAATTCATATGAAATTTCTTAAATGAAAACATGTTACGTAATTGTCACGAAACACAAAACAGAATTTACGGTTGCTTACACGTCTCAGTAAAGCTAGTATCGTTAAAAGAAAAAGCCTGTAAACATGTTTTTTTGGCTTCGAATATAAGTGGGTTGGTTCCACACCCCCGACGTAACTTGGAAAAAACCGTGGCATTCGGCGCAAATCACCTATTTTATGTAAACTTCGTGACTTTCTGCCGTATCGAATGACTTAGAAAGGATTTATTTATATTCGTATCGAGCCGAGTGAGGCCAGGAAATAAAATGGTTGGAAATTGTTTAGCTTTGTCAATAGGCTAATGGCGTGGGGCGTGGTGCTCAAAAATAAACCGAACGTGTGCTCTGCAAGCGTTAATGGGCGCCTAATGACGATTTAAACCGAGATTCGAGTTCCAGTGGTTGGTTACTTTATGGAGTTATTTAAAATAAATGGGTTCGTTAGCTTTAAATATTTAATATTTTTGTCCAGTTTTCAAATGTATTAAATATTCTCAGCGTCAGATTTATTCGGAATGTTCTGATGCGTTGTTACATATTAGGAATAAGGTGAAATGTGTTGCGTTTTATAAATCTAAAATGGGTGGTTTAGTCATACTTATAACCCTTATCATATTATTTAAGTAATTAATTATGATACTGATGTTTTATATAAAGTTCAAATTTGTTTACAGGTTACCGTGCTCATTTACACAGACGTCGCTAGCCAGTTTCCGACAAGGTGAATATTTATACCAACTTTCTTCTATCACTTTGAAGACATATTAGTAGCAATAAATCACGAAAACTCTATTAATAAAATCTATAGTAAATCATAGTTTCATATTACTTCGAAATATTTGTTTTGTGTACGGGTCAACTCGGACCAACTTAATTTAAACGATAAGAAACATGCTACTGTAAAGACTCAGATCAGATTACAACTTTATACTCATTGGAAGGTTTTCGAGGAATACGACGAAATTAAGTCCAAGTATCACAAACTATCTCCGAGGCTCGTTTTAATCTCGACAAGGATCAATAATTTCAGAGCAGACCGGTAACTTACAGATTCAGGGTACATTAACCGCTAACAATTTATGACACGAGATCAGAGAAAGGCCGCTTTAACGGATATCTTGACGGGTTTTAATTTAGGGCATGAAGCCGCATTTTGGTGTAATACCATGGTGATGGAGAAACGTAGCTTGTAAATAAACTGAATAACGAACTGAATATTATTTATTATAATCCATTTTTTTAATATATTCATCGTCCACATCCTTGGGCAATTTGTGTAATATTGGGATCTATTAGATTCTCTACCTATATGATTGCTTAAAATTATTCATATATTTAAGTTTGCCTATTGTTCAGGTTCAATAAATGAGGCTAATACAATTCATGGGTGTTCTTTTTAATTACTTGAAGTATGAACAGGTTTCGTGTGCTTAAATTAAGAGCTTTAACGGTACATGACTTATAAGACTTAATTTGTGAATTACATCTTTATAAAATGCAGTGCATGAATATTAAAATACATATCTTACTTATTTTACCTTAATTATTTTATAGAAACATCGTATATGGATCTTTATTGTTAATAAATGACAATGATATGACTATATAATTAATATCTTTATATATTACGTATTAGTTCAGCTACGTATAATATTCGTCATAGTATTCGTGCGCAGGAAATACCATCAATATATCATAAAATAATTTGATATCGCCAATTTTCTAAATATCGTTTCTAGGTAAAAGTGACATAATGAAATTCAAGCAATAAATAATCGGTAATAAATTTATGGTAACAGCGCGCTACCATTGCGCGTGAGATCGCTATCTTATCATCTTATCACACTTTGCGTCATAAAACTTATGTTCGGTACGACTCTATTTAACATAATTATTAGTTCAAAATAAAATATTGTGGCACAGCAAACCCTTTGGGCGAAAATTAGGGTTTTTTAGCTAATAGAGTAATAGCGTTTTTCTGCCGCATTGTTTTTGTAGAGTACAAGCTTTTGGTTTGAATAAGGAATAACCACCGGTATTTATATATTGTGCTATGTAATAGTCTAGCGGGGAAACGCAAGTACTTTCATAAGCATTGTAAATTATTTTTTAGAAGAAGTCACATATTGACTGCTCTAGTGGGACTTATCATATGAATGTGTCTATGTGCCATGATCAAAAAATGTATCACGGCGAATGAACAATACATTAATAATCAAATTTGTCTATTTCTGAATAATTACAAATATCTTATACAAAGTTAGAGGTAGAAAGGTAAAGTAAGTCAATAAGTTTTTATTCAATAACTTTTTCAAAAAGTACATCTTTTATTAAACTCTAACAATTATTAAACTAATGGTAACCAATATAGCTACTAAGAAAGAATAGACAAAAAGTTTAGTAAAATTTTAATATAGATTATTAATAAATAAAATCATCACCTGCTTGCATTATAAGTAAAGGCACTATTCATATAAATTTATTTTAAAAATCAGTTTATTTTTTTTTAATATTTTGAACTGAGTTACTTTTCGTCAGCATATAAATACTGCAGTCACATCAATATTATCGAGTATACTTATGTAAACTATGTATTTTAGCTATTTATGCAGTGGCACACAACATCGTGCTCGGGACGGCGTTTGCGCAACCCGCACACATGTTTGAGATAAGAAAGCGTACTTTTATCCAACGTATGGCCGACCATTGGCCTGGAGAGTTTCCTAACGTAAATATTTATAGACGGCCGGGAACGCGCACTTGTTCCTATGTTTGTGTCTGTCATTCAACGCGCCTCTCGCCTGCCTTTCGCTGTTTGATCGAACTGATACTGCTAGATATTATGTGTACATCCGTTCAGTGCTGTAAATAGGTTGCGAGCGATGTGAGTCCATATCAGTATTCAGGTTGTAAGCATATATGTTGTCTACTTTATAGCTTCTATACCAATGAAGGTGGTTGTTGAGTGTTGTTCCAATCAGTATATAACAATAACAACGAGTACCTAGTTATATTTAATCAGAGAATAACAAAGTCCTTGTCTAAAGTCGCAGAAATTTGAAAGGTGTATATTTTTTCACTTAAATTGATATTGCAGGTAGCTACTGAAATATATACGTAGAATTTAGATTTTAATCCTTATTATTAACTTTCTTAACACGTCCGCGACTCGCAAATTTATCACCTATTCTTTCTTGTCGACACGATATCGTTACAATGTAATTACACGGCATCACTCTATAGCTAAGTGTGGGAAATTAATATTTGCCCCACATGATCCCGTATTTTATTTTGACAATTTGGTTTCAATTACCATATTTACGGCTCAAAGTAGCAATCCTAACAAGAGTGGTAGTATTATTTGTCGTGTTATGTATGTTTTTCTTTTGTTGGTTGACGTGTTTTACAGCCGTAACTTGTGTAAACAGAACATGTCGGTTCTATAGGTGTGAAATATTGTTGGCAAATTTATTGGTTGTAACGGGTATTGTTCCCTTTCAATCGCTATGTATGGGTGGGGTCCCGACCTTACATGGGGATGACTTAAGTTTACAATACAGGGACCTTTAAATTATCTTTGCATTTTGTATGCCTTATGTAAGTAGGTAGGTAATTATTACCATTCTTTACTGGGCAGAAGTATCAGAATACAGAATAAAACAATGTAGAGCGTATGTAGAGAAATGTAAGGACAGTTGGCAATTTTCTAATGTAGACAAGGTCGCGACCTTGTCTTTGATATAAAATTATATAATCTACGTATAATCTTATGATTATTTGTGTGGTGAAATTAACAGACGATAAAATTAAGTTTATACTCACAATAAAACGTGAGTGAGTTACCGTCATAAAGTCTCGCGTTTTTTATTGATGGCAACTCGGCGATAGTCGAGTGACGCTTGCAGTTTGGTTAAACGGCAGTTTATGGCTATTTTACCTCCATTAATCGCTTTACTACGCACCCGCGCCTCCGCTGCGCCACCGGCAGACAACCCTTTACGTCACTAATGTTCATATCTTATTAATACCTCTTTAACTTTATAAATGTTAGATTTTTGGATCCTGATTGCGCCGTAAACACAATAAAATATTTACTAGTACTACTACTAATATCTACATAGTGTTTGTTATATTTGTTTCATACAAAGATAAGTGTTTAATGGTATGATACTATGTATGTATCGTTATACAATCAAATAGAGTGAAAATACAGTCGAATAATTTAATGCGAAATCAATCATAAATACGACCACCGATATATTAGAAAATATATTTTTAACAATTGTTAGTGAGAAAAGGAAGCGACTGGCGGGCGGGCGGCCGC
>MOOZ01000507.1:1350659-1365400 GCA_002930495.1 Cecropterus lyciades | reverse complement strand
ATCGGACCAGTAGTTCCTGAGATTAGCGCGTTCAAACAAACAAACAAACTCTTCAGCTTTATAATATTAGTATAGATTATAGATAAATAATTACTGTATGTTGTATTCTTACATTACACTGTTAGTCTGGCTCAGACACTGGAAATATCTGGCTAAAAACGCCATACCCTGTTATAGGTATTGTAAAATTAGTATGTCCTTAACTTATACTTACAAATACATAGATTCTATGTTAATTATAAGAATATGGCTATGAGGAAATAATAATAATTATTAAATCGTATGATCGTACGTACCTTCATATCTATACAAGGTCCTAAAAATAAGTACAAACATCAACATTTTCAATAATACCTGATGGTAGATAAAATATAAATCTCAACAATACATGATAGTAAAGAAGGTAATATGTCATGATTAATGATTTAATTAACGGTAGACATTGATCATGTTCCATTATTTTCTACAGAGATTAAACGGATTAAATTAGAAGAATTAGAATAAAAGAACAAATTATAATTAGAGATTAAACTGAGGTACCTATTCTGGGGAGAGGTATCATAAGGAAGACGTTCTTATGAGAGACATCGCAATGTAGGTAGATAGGTTCATAACTGAGATAGTACTTAGTCTATATTGATCATTCGGTTTTCAATGTTTTCACACTATTACGATTTAACATTTGTCACTATTATGATTTTACTTCTGTCACTATTAGTACTGTAAAAGCAACGACAAATTGGATACCTGTATGTACTAGGTAATTTTACGATTAGTACTCGTTACTATCGTGTCATTACGTTACTTGTTACTTTTGATACTAGCATGAAGCCTCGCATGCGAGTCGCGTTGCGTGCGGTACGTATGGGATTGTTGGAAAAAGAAATTTGCGAGAGGCACCGCTGGTCTTTGTGATTTGCTGAGAACTAAGTTTTAGGAGTTGTATACGTTTAGTGCTGTACCTTAACGTTAAAAGAACCTTACTTCATATGTGAATAAAATGAGGGAGTTTTCTGGAATTCATTCTGTAGCTTAGTTATAAAATATAAGACATAATAAAGAATTTTCATGCAAATACGCAAGCATTTCCAAAATCCGCTAAGTAGGCATCGCTGAAAGCTCTCAGAGCTCTAACCGTTTATCAGATAATGTAATTATGTACTGAGTGTTACGGGACACCTCGGCTCACTCTACGTAATTGAGTGCGCCCTCCCGACTCACTCCTGCTATTAGGCAAATCGAATCTTGCCCTCCCTACCCTCCCCTGCTGGAATATGTGAACGAGTTTCCTCTTGGCCCAGTACCAAGGATTCAATTTGCGTAAATGTAAATAAAATGCCTCGTCAGAGCTCCGCACTCGACGTATTTGTGTAACTCAATTTACTCAGCTATGTACTAACCGTATGTAATCTTATAATATAAAGGTTGCTTGTTTATATTTATCTTCTTAACCATCTATTCAAATCGTGTAGAGTTTGGATGGACAACTAATAAGCATTTTAATTAACTGAAATTATGTTTTTCATCGTAAAACTCAAACTTTTATGAAATATTTTGTTTTCTAGGCAAACGGATCTCGATCTCTCTTAGTTAAAGCGGAAAAGCTTTGTAGGAACAAATTCCTTCACTAAACTTGTCGCAATTTATCAAAAAACTTGGTTCTGATTGTTATGTATGTATTCAATCGAATGTTTGTTTGTGTAGCGAATAATAAAAGCGTTCGTTGCAAAATTATTTCGTCCCCCTTTCTCGTGTACGTCTATCTCTTTCCAGTTGGCGGCCGTCAGCACGTCCGGGGCCCATAACATCGTTTGATGTTCTGCTCTCCAATGCTGGCGGAGGCGATATAAAGCAAGATGTACGGCTGCGCTCTGGGCGACGCCTATATTTCCTAAACATCTTTCGGCGTGATAATACAGTGTGCTGTGACCTTGTTCGAACGTTCCTTTCGTCTTTAAAGTGAGCGGTTTCGAAATTGGTAATTTTAGTAAATTATGAAATTTTATTATTATGATATATTTTTCTTATTTTTTGAATGATCGTTGTTTTCATTCATTAACGCATACGAATATTGTTTTTTTTTTTACTTTCGCATAATAGTGTTTATATACCTTTTTGGAAATAAATTACCTTCAGATAGTTCTAAAACTCGCTAAAACAATAAACGTAGATCCTTACTACATTCCTTAAACGAGTTTTTCAGTTCATATTTCTTCGACTTCATACTTAGAATATACTCGTAAATGAAATAAATTATCTGTCTAAAAGATTTGTAGTTTATTTACAAGAGACGTGTCTAATGAGATATACAAGTGATAAAATGTTAGGATATAACATTATTTAAGAGTTACAAAATTTATTACAATTTCGTAAACATAATCATTTTTTCCTTTTCAGAAATACCTTATGTATTTTGAACATATTGATGATTATATAAATCTAAAATTATAATAAGTATAGTAAATTTTACTTTTACTGTGAATATTACTAAAAAGGCTGTAAATACCTATTAATAAAACTTTAATTTAAAATTGAATATAAGCCATAAACGATAAAGTACGATAAAACTTGCATGCCGGGGACCTTGCGACACCGTACCGACGTAGGATATTGTATAGGGACCTCTACGTCCTTACAAGGTTACACCACGTAAAAATATGCAACACGGCGGCGGTGCGTTACGGAGCGGATACCAATTCTATCAACAACCCATAAACCGCAACCTTTCTTTGTCTCGCTTCTTAATATTATCGCGTCGGAGAGTGAGATAGAAATCTACAAGTTTAATGGGCCGTTACGCGAGAAAAAAATCAGTCCGCATTCGGAAGCGTAGATTCGCGAGTGATAGTAGCAAGACGGGATCTGAGGATTGCTGCAGGATACCGGCGTGACGACTTGTTGCTACGCGACGCACGTGAGTATGTCATCTATACTCTATACTAATATATAAAAATGAGATGGTGTGTCTGTTACTCAATCACGCGAAGAACTACTGGTCCGATTTGCATGAAATTTTGTATGGATGTAGTTTATATACTTAGTTAACTTATAAGGTTACTTTTGCACTATTTAAAGATGACGATTTTTATGTCCCGTAGCGAAGCACGAGTCCTTCAGCTAGTTATATGCTACGAAGTCATCTAACTCGAAAAGCTTATATCAAAAGTTACGGGAAATTCGTAAATGAGTACCTCGCTTCAATTACTAGTGTTAAGGCGCGACTTGACTCTAAGCGTGATATAGTAACACTGAGCGTAGCACAGCACACGACTGTGTTAGTGTGTGGACCGGTTATTTCTCTTAGCCTAAGCTCTACAATGTTATAACTGCTTATTAGCATTTCAGTGCCTACAAAATTTAAGTAGCTTAAGTATTAGTTAGTAAGTAAATAGTTTTTCGTCATTGTTTGCGTAACTTAGGATAACAGATGATGCCGATTATTACGTAAAGCTAATATCATAGATTCTTGAACTTTACTGGCGTTTTATATTGGTGTGTTGTTGATGTATATAAGTAAATGGGTACTGTGTAAATAGCCTAAGGCTTTTTCTTTTTTAACATATTTTTTTAAGTTCTTGGATAGTTTGCTGCACATAAGCTAAAGAAGCTTCTTTTAACTAATGAATACTAGATTTATTAACACTTATTAACACATTAACACTCCTTTTTCAATATTTCCTTATAACGATTTATTACATGTATATTAAAAGTACACAATGCTATATACAGGTATATAGCATTGTGTACTTTTATATATGTGTACGTTATCTAGTATGTATGATGTTTAACTAGTTATGTGTACGTTTTTGTCTCAACTCTCACTGTGTAAGTCGGCGAACAGGATGCTGAATCGGTTATCATTCTAATTAGGTAATATCAACCTTAACGATTTTTACTTTGATTACAAATATTTCAGTATATATTAAGTTATATAGTACTGGATTACATAGTTATGAAATACTGGATGTACCTACTGTAACTACCGCTGTTTCACTAGGATTAAAAAAAAAAACAATTAATTTTAAATTGTACGTACCTAATAAATTTTGATAGAGGTAATGTATTTTAATGAAACCAGAACACAGCACTACTTAGCACTGCTATTATGAAGTAGTAAATACGTATGGAGTTGATATCTCTACAGTGAAATCAGAAAGGGCTATATTACCTTCAAATAAATGATAGCAATGAACATTATGATACATTATATTTGAAATATATAAAATAACTGTAAACGAGGAAGTCTCGCTTCAATACTATTTTTTTTATTTCTTATTATAGTACGGAAGTAGCAAACGAGCATGCAGCCCACCTGATGGTAAGTGGCTACTGTCGCCCATGGACATCTGCAACAGATGCGTTGCTACACCTGAGGACTAAGATGAAATGCCTCGGAAAAGTATGTCTCCCTTACCACACCCTTCAAACTAGAACACAACAGCGCATAACACTGCAGTTATTAGGCAGAAATAGGTGTGGCGGTGGTACTTCCGAAGTCGAACCACAAAGAGTTCTACCAGCTTCAAAAATGTGTGAAGGATGCGTCTGTGTTAAAAATATAAAAGGTCAAAATTAAAGCTTACAAAATTTGTATAAATTAAACATAGAGCAAGCTTCCAAGCTTTCACTTAATTATCATAACAAAGAAAATGTATTGTAACAAAATACTTAAACGAATCCAATCGGCCTTCTGTGAATCAGTAAACTAAACTATTGTCAACCAAAATAGGACCTCATTTGCATATTTCTTAACACTGCGTCTTAAATGCATTGAATTCAATAGTGAACCTATTTAGGTATCTACATACCTTAAAATATCTAAGTAGCTATGTACTTAAATAGGCCCACTACTTAGATATTTTTCTAAAACTTTAAATAATAATTCTATATGTATGACATGACATATTAAGTTTATGAGATCTTTAAAAAATCATATCTTAAATCCTATTGGTTATATTGAAAACTTCCAACATAAAATGATAACATCCTTTAAATTCAATTTTTCATTGATAAAAACAATGTAAAATAAAGGAGATTCATATCAATAGTTTTGTGTTATGTTAATTTTATTGGAAACAACACAATTTAGAAAGTAGGTCGCACGTCGTTTTTGTTTGGCGGAGGGGTGGCTGTCATTTTGATGCAAATCACCCGAACTTCCACCACGGCCTTACTCCGCCTACAAAGGGATAGTTTGTATGCAACTTTGGTTGCATACGAGAGTACAAGATTTAAAATTTTGGACATTTGCCCAGCATCATTAACAGTGCGTCCTACGTATAAATACGTTCGTTGACTTTACTTGTTTTTTCATAAAAACAAACTAAGACGTGTGACAACTGCGTGATGTTATTTTAAAAAGAATAATATTGTGTTTTGTGTTGTAGTGAGAGAAAAGTGAATATTGTGGTTAAGTATATTTTTTGATTTTATCTTCCGTAGTAATAAATAAATTTTACTGATACTGTAATATGCGTGATAATTCATTTTCATAGCTTCAACGTGAGAGTTTCGTTAAGTAAATACTAATTATTTACTTTCACCTGTTGTTATTTGACGCCTAAAGAACATGCGGTACCTATCTAATATTACGATGCCATAAAGATTTTCTAAACATTATAAATTTTACGAGTTGTAATTTTATTGGAAATACTTATAAGGTGTAAAATTCACTTATATTGAAAGTGACAGCAATAGGTATATTTTTAACCATAGAGTTAGAATGGTGCATCCAGTCTAACTCTATGGTTATCTCATGTTTATCTCATGGCTACGTTTAATATTAAAACTTTTTATAATAAAGGTTCTTTTGATTATTTTCTTAAACTGATTAAAATATCTTAAAAACACATTATTTAAATAGTATATAAATATAATCAGAATTTTCGTACATTCAGACTTTTTGTGTGCCTACATATTTATTATAAGCAACTTTAATTAACTACACTACTTTTATATACCAACTAAAGTTTTATTTTGATATGCGACTGTAGTAATTTTAAAATATATCTACAAGTAGGTACTTTTCCAATTACTAATAATTACCTAATAAGAAGCAGGTAGGCATATACTTAATAGAATAACACTAGGGAATTTGGAAATGATAAAATTGAATGGTACATTCATATATATCTATAGGCTAAATGCATGTGATAGATTTTTACATTTGTTTCGAAATTTGTAATAATTTAAATATGCAAGTTTTTTTATAGTATGGAAGTAGCAAACGAGCATGCAGCCCACCTGATGGTAAGTGGCTACTGCCGACCATGGACATCTGTAATCAACCCAGGTAAGATCAACGTCTCACCTAAGGTTAGCCACAGATGCGTCGCTGCCCCGGAGGACTAAGATGGAATGCCTCGGAAAAGTATGTCTCCCTTACCACACCCTTCCGACTAGAACACAGCAGCGCATAACACTGCTGTTATGAGGCAGAAATATGTGTGGCGGTGGTGCCTCCGGAATCGAACCCCAAAAAGCTCTACCACCTTCAAGTACCCTATAAGTACCTGCATCCAAATAAAAATCAACCGTAATAATTATTCGAAATTTAAATTGTTTATTATTTACCCTAAAGCTCGTCTCGAAGGTAAAGTTGTATCGTAGGCAATTTACTAAATTTCGTACACAGATATAAAAGTTTTATGTCAGACGCTTTTTTATTTTTGTCTTTAACGTATTTTTTTATAGTATGGAAGTAGCAAACGAGCATGAAGCCCACCTAATGGTAAGTGGCTACTGCCGCCCATGGACATCTGTGATCAACCCTAGGTAAGATCAAAGTCTCACCTAAGGTTAGCCACAGATGCGTTGCTACCCCTGAGGACTAAAATGGAAGGCCTCGGAAAAGTATGTTTCCCTTACCACGCTCTTCAGACCAGAACCAAGCAATGCATAACACTGCTGTTATTAGGCAGAAATAGATGTGGCGGTGGCGTTAAAGGAGTCCAACCACAAAGATCTACCACCTTCCAACTTCAAACGACTGGATCCCCACTTGCGTCTATATCATAAAATATATAAATATCAAATATATCAATGAATGTATTTATTCAAGCCACAATAGACAATATAATTTTATGGACCGCTTCATATACGGGCATGTTTTGTGGCCATTAAAAATTAAACCATTATAAATTTAAACGGCGGAAAAAAGCAAAATAATTAAATTCATGGCGGTCGGTGCCAGGCGGCGAAGCTCGCATGAATGAACCATTTGCATAATTAACTGGCAGAATGACCGCTAATTAACGATTAAGCGTTATGTATTTAATGTGCAAAAGCCCTATATAGGTATTTACTATTTGTAACTCATCGATGGTTTGCAACTTTGTAAAGAAGGACGTTGCAAACCTGCGCGTAAGAATGTAAACATAGGTATATGTATACCTAATAAGTACAAGTGTTTATTAAAGTTAATTGAAAGATAGTATGCCTACTTAACTCACTCAAGTTTGATTGTGATGCTTACCATATCCAACATGGCTTATCTGGCATTGATACCTACTAACGTGTAGCGATAGGTATAACTTCTCAGATTTAGCACATCATGTATGACCAAGGATTTTTATGGAATCCCGTTAACGACCTAAACAGGACTATTTGACATGTTCATAAGAATGGTAATGCCAACCTTCTGGAAAATCTAATGTTAATTTTCCCTATATACCTATAGGAAATTATATAAATACCATATACCAAATAATTTTGTTCGACAACCACTGATACGATTAGCGAGATAAACGAGAAGAAATGGAAATAAAATTTTATTTTGATTATGACGCAGTGACCTGTACATATTCCATTGATATTTGCAAGTGATCTAATCTGCAATCTGTTATTTTACAAGTAGGGATTTTATAAGTAGGTACCTAATACATTTTCATAAACGAATTTATCAACAAAAAGTGTTATAAATTTATATCTAGTATCATTAAAGGAATATTTCACACGTCTATCTAATTATGTTTTCACAACTGTTCAGCTTTTTTCTTGCTTGTTATCTATCCATAGAGAGTCCGTTCGATAGTCACCTATTCTCTTATCGAGAGATCTATGTTGTTTAAGTATACCTTATTTATTTACCTATATACTTATTTCATAGATAAATATTTACGTGGAAAAATTGATGTGGATTAAGATAATAATATTTCTGTATGTCATTAGCTACAGAAATCTTACTTATAAATGCGAAGGTTCGTGATGTATGTGGATTTGTTATTATTTCAAGCGAAAACTACTGGTCGGATTTCATTAAAATTTGACACACATATTATTATAATTTATGACCTAGATTATGACATATAATGCTGATTATTGTGGCAGACTTAACTGAAATGGTTGGAGCCGCGGTAATAAGCTAGTATTACAAATAATTTACAATACCTAGTCATTTGTAATTTTTCGTTAACTCGTTCGTGGTGAGAGCAGTGTTCTTATAATAAACTTTTTAATATCAACAACGACATAAAATGAATATCGAAGTGCGGATGGAGCAATATTGTTGCAAATCCGGATCGACAATGTCGTTCTTGTCTCTTATATTGTGAGATAAACGCTGTCGTCGAATGCTATTTGGAATTCCTTTACATTTTTAACGCCACTTTGTAAGCGATCTTGATCTTAGGAATTTCGATATGTTCATACGTTTCTGTTTTTTTAGCAGCTATGTAGTTATAATGTAGATAATATATTTTATAAAATGCTTTCTTTAGTTATAAGCCTTCACTAGGATATTAATCTCGGTCTCGTGGGGCACCCCGTCTTTGTGTATCCGCCCACACAAAGACGAATACACAAACACCCAGAACCAGAACAGAAATCTTAATTCATAATTTAGATACCTGTCTGGCCGGGGATGTGCAAAGAAACCTCTGCGTGTCAGACCGGAATTGTGACCGCTCCGGCGCGAGGAAAATATTTGAAACATATTATAAAAGGAATAAATGAGTAAGGAATTCACCAAGTAGTAAGTTGCTATTGTTACCCACCCATGAACCCTTATATACATAACTAGCTTTAGTAGTAGATAGTATTTGATTAGGTCTGTAAACGAGGTACCTAAATAGTGCTAATATTAGTGTCGAGTAGATGGATAAATGTATTGTTTAAATTCTGGTTTTAAAACATATAAAATTTGTATCATGTATACATTTTTTAAGTACGTTATTCCTATCTAGACATTTTTTAAATATTTTAAGCTAAACTGCTTTTATTGTGTGTTTTAAAATTGAAAATCAAAAATCCGAGGGGAAAATTTTTCATAATTACAATATGTAGATACCTAGCCTATTATATTGAGAGGCAGTTCCTTCCCATAAATTTGATATGTTATGACTGTATAAATAAATATAGACGGTAAATCTTAAAAAGTTCTTATGTAATGTACATAAGCACCTATGTATGTACCTATATGAAAATATAAAAACGAAAAGTCACTTACATTTAACTAACGTCACAGACCCGTAACTGCCAAAGTTAGAACCATGAAAATTGAACAATAGGTTCACAACAAACTAAAAAACGCATTTTTTGATATTCCAGCCACTAAGGGGTTAAATAGGAATTTAATGATTTTTTTGTTTAAATTTTTAGATTACGTGCACGAAATCGCGTGTAACAGCTACTAAGTATGATAAACTAGAAACATAATACCTTTACCCTTTACTTATAAGAAAACTATCACATATTTTTTAATGTCTTTTATTTATTTATTTAATTCTTCGGTAATACATATCTGGTATTTTTATCATTGTAATTATATCTACATTTGAATTCTTCAGAATAAATAGGTACTACATAACTTCTCATTTAACTCTATCATCGTAGAGCAATTGAAGAGCGTTTACGCCTGTCATGAAGTAATTGACAATATTTCATAATTTAAATCATGAACTATCTATTGTCTGACTAAATTTAATAAAGCTTAAATCGAATAACTTAAAGTGGTTGTTTGGTCACACTAGGTGGTCATGTTATTACTTAAGTAGCTAAAAAATTGTAGTTGAATTAATACGATGCAGCTTAAGATAATAAGTTTAAATAATCTATCTATTCTATAACAATTTGAAATTATTTATTACCTAAATTAATTAATCTTCATCAGTAGGTAAGTACTTTTTTACTCTTTTTTAGTTTATTTAATTTTATTAGTTACCTACTATATTTAACTAGTGAAAAATATTACATATTAATATTATTATTTGTTAATATTGTAATACATAATGGAAATATATTCTTTGCCAGCTGCATTAACTACGACGAATTTAAAAGAAAGATTGGTTAAGATGTTTGTTTATATCACGAATACCCACAAATGGTTACTTTATTCATATTATCTACATATATGTAAACGAAAATGGCCGGCGAGACGGCCCGGGCAGCGTCAATAATTCGATGCAAATTCTAGACCTGGGCTAGCTGCACCGCGCATGAGCACTCCGTATATCCGATCGTAAAACTGTTACAGCCGTATCCCCCTACGCCTCGCCACCCCGTGAATCCGTCTGCAGCCTTTGTTTTTGGAAATACCGGAGGGAACTAAAACGAGACTAAGCCTTAAGACCCTTTAATGGTCGTCTCTGCGGTATTTGATGCTCCCCCGTCTTTGAAGGGTTGAGAATTTTAAAGACAGTTGCAAAAGAGTGTGCTTAGTGGACTGTTAAATACGTTGAATTTGTGGGTGAAAAATTATTGTCTCTAGTAGTACTTCGTTACCTACGTAAGAAGAGAGTAAATTCACGTATTTTCAGGCAGTATTTTTTGATAATATTTTTTTCTTTTATCACTTATAATTTGTACATAGAGACTGTATAAAACTAAGGCATGTAAGATGTTAAAAATCAATAATCTATTAAGATTCCGTTTAGTTGAAGCATGCGTAAAAAATATCGTAATAGGTACACAATTTTGAAACATATTTTACTTCATAGGCACAAATACTACGTCTATATACTATAAATGTAGTTATTATTCAGAATCGCGTTCGTATACCGTAGCAGGTAGGTAGAGTTTAGGGCACCGCAGGTAGAGACACATATCTGTCATGTCACGTGTGGCCCTCAGTTATAAGGTACCTACGCGGCCCTGCCTAAAGATGGTGGAATTTATTCGTCCGCTTCTTGTGTAACGTTGGCCGGTAAAAATATAATTTTAAACAAATATGGCAGCGTTAGTCTTATGAAGTTTAGAGTTAAGTTATACATTATAAATATTTATGATCGTTTAATGGATTACCTATATATCTACTTAAGTAAAAAAGTGGTTTTATTCAGAATAAAATTGTAAAATGATTTTGTAACCAATTTTGTTACAGTTTTTCATTTATGGTTTTAAAAAACATCGACATTCCATGTCATGACACAAATTTTGGATAACATTTTGAATAATTAGCTTAGGCAAATATTCCAACTATCAAATAAAATATTAAAATTTACGTAAATATACGACCTATTGTCGGTAAAAGTTTAATTTACCGGTGTAATTGAAACTGTTAAGAGAAGGAGATAAGATCACAAATCCGGCTTCTTCTATCTTAATAAATTGATATGTTTGTAGTTTTGTACGTTAGTAACGTATAAAACTCTAATTTAGATAATAAATAAAATCGATCGAGTTTTGAATATAAATAATAAATCAGCTTCCATTGCAATTGGTACATTGCTTAATAATTATTATAAAATAAACAATACAAACAAAAATTACAAAAAACTAATCATAGGAAAAAGTAGGTTTTTATCCGTTCCTTACGTATACTTGAGATGTAGGTAATACGCGTACTATGTGCTCCGAATATAAACGATCCTGAAAGTAGCATTTGTACCGAAGCTCGCGTCAGGCTGATCGAATGCCCAGGATGTGTGAATTTATTAAGGCAGGATGTTTTTATACTGTCTAGGTATTATACTTTGTCTACTTATAAATAAAATATTAGTCTTTAAGAATACAAAATAGTAAATGTAGGCAGTTTTTGATAAACATATTTATGTAGGTATGTAATGTATCACATAGTTTTTGAATAAATTGTGATTACAATTAGTAATCAATATTTACTGTATGTTTAAGTTTAAAGTTTAAATTAAACATTTCTTAATGATATAGTTAAATATATGAAGTGATAATATATCTGGATACCTAGATATATTATCACTTCATATATTTTTCGATGTCTAGTTTCGTTGTACGTATGTTTGTCTCTATTCCACGTAAGCTCGTATCGAATATTTTAGATAAAAAGTAGATATCAATGACCAAGTTTTGACTTCATAAAAAAATTTCTTGTCTACGTTTAATCCACCGTTCGTCCTACGCGCTGCATTCTTTTTACTGGAGAAGCATTCAGATATGTAAGACCAATAGTTGTCTATGCTCAAGATTGTAATCGGACGCCCACATTATCGAAGCCTTGTTTATTTTTGTTTTTATTTTAAACGAGCTTAATATAGATCAGATTGTGATATTGTTTGTGATTAGCTGCACCTGTAGGTATTTGGTAAACATATATAAGCTTAGGGTTGTTCGAGGCGTCGGTCACATCGGATCAATTAGGGCGTGCGGAACACAATTGTTGATCATTAGTGACTAATCCGTCTCATATTCAATCAATACCCAAAACTTTACCCACACACCTCCCCCGCTTCGCCCCTCGTCGCGCGACATTTAATGACACCCGTGCACTACCGCTGGCGTGCCATTATGCTCCTTAACCTCAGCACGTAAGGGCGACTGTTCCCCGAACACGCCCACCGCGTTATATAGCACCGAGGATCTATAAAAGTTACGTCTGTAATCTAACATAAAACTCGGGCCGTTTAGATGCGAACGCGGCCACGGACGACACATCTCGACTCGCTCCGCACTTTTACCGAAATATGAAGGTGTTTTTTGTGTGAAACTATGAGTTTTTTCGGTCGGAAAATGCGCGTTTGTCAGTGTCCTCGCGGCGTCGACGCGCGCCGCGGTCGCTCACGCGTGTGCTTTCTCGCGAGTTTGACGTTTCAACGCCGTGAAGTAAGACAACAATCGTGAGTATCATTTAAATATTCGAGCTAACATGAATGAGATGCAATGCGTAGGTTAATTTCGAAACGAACCATTTAAGAACGTGAAAACTAGTTTTGATAATGCTTTACATTGAAGCATTGCAACTTAAATCGTATGAATGTTTATCAAGTTTGAGAACAATAGATAGAGATAAGTATATTTATATTCATAAAAACTCTCCGAGTAAAATACGTATTTATATAAATCTTACAATATTCAAGACATTGGAGTCGTATTTTAAATTTTGTAACTGAATACATACTCGTTTGTAAATGCATACATACTCCTAAGCAATTATGTTTACACTAACATTGATTAGGCTAAATTTGAAAATTATTATACAATCTGTTAAAAGTTCTTATAAAGATATAATTTGTAATAGGGATATCATTCAAAAAGAAGGTACGTAGCCGTATACTTTGTTGTAGGTGAGGTGCTGGAGGTGAGGTGGAGTGAGAAATTATTCATAACTGTTTTAGTAAATATACATTTTACTTCTAGGACCAAATCTTCAAAATCTCACTGGCTAACCTACACTTTACGTTATATTAGATTTGTGGGATTTATAGGCAAAAGTAGAACATCTTAGAAAAATGCATACAAATATCTAAATACCTACTATACGTATGTGATGAATCTATGCCTACTGTAGGCATACATTTTATATACATCTGAATTAAAGAGCCCCTATGAAGGTTATAAATGTATATGCATATAATAAGATTTAAAAATGTAACCCTTTCTTTAACATTTTTCAAGAAATTTGTTACGATAGAGTCATTTTTAAAACAGTGTAAAAAATAACTAAAATATATTATTCATACGTTTTATGTATAATAACTAACTTTGTCAATCAAAATATAAATGTGTTTGAGAATATATTTTATGAATTAAATAGGTATAGAGACAGCCAAAATAACTCCAGTAACGACACAAGTAGCGCCATCTTCCTAACGCCCTCGCAAACAGTAAGGGAGAATTTGGATGGAACTTTATTGCAACAAGTCTCATGGATTCGTCTATTTGCCATTACTCTCTAACTTGTGCATTTATCATATCTCTTACCTTGTCTAACCTGACGGCGCTGAATATCGGGCCGCTGCAGCCATACAGTACAAACAGAACCCTCTGCTTCAGGTAATAAGACTGCACTTGAAATGCAAATGGTGATGCTTAGTTCCGACTACAGAAATACTTTGGCATTATAAGCTGCACCTCCAAATATAGTTATCTCACTCGCTCATCAGAAGTTATCTCTGTTTGATGCATGTCGTTTTATATATAGATATCTCGTTCTTATGGAGATGTATGGATGTCTCATAGTGACAGTTGCTTTGAGATGTAGAGGAAAAGTACCACCATGATGAAATAGGCGGGGCTAGTGGCTTACTTTCTTGTTCAGTACTTTTATGACAGTATTTGGATGAGCTTATAATTTTTAACATGTAAAATAAGTTGGAAAATGAAAGCATTCAATGTATTGCTTACTCTACCTTATTCATATTTAAAATTGTGTTATTATCAATTGTTAACTTGTGAAAGTAGATACTAAATGGTTTTCTTGATAGGTAGGTAATGAGAAACTTTAGTATTTTATTTGTTGCATAAAATTGTGTATATATTTTTGTATTTAGAATGTTTTTACTACATTATTTAATTTTTATTTAGACGACTCTGATACGTAAATGGTACCGCCA
>MOOZ01000507.1:1312898-1332944 GCA_002930495.1 Cecropterus lyciades | reverse complement strand
ATAAAATATTATTAACCTATTGAGTTCGAAAATATAAAAAATACGGAAGGAGCCCTTAACATTTTAATGCTAAATAGTAGTTTAAAACTTATTTAAAATTTAATACCTACAACGCATATGTTCCTGTGTTAATTATGAAATAATGTTCCGTGATCACGTAGATATTTACCTATTTCCATCAATCTTAGATTTTATAACGATATTCTCTATGTCGATAACAACGTTCAAATAGAATACCTTAGAGTAACTAATGTAGGTATAGGTATATAATAGGTATACAATATTAGTTTGTATTATATTTTATAAGTACCTACTTGTAAGTATTTCTAAATTCAAACAGAAATAAAATAATATTTGCATTTTTATAATGCCCATATAGGTATATTAAGATAATGTAATATAATATAATAATAATTAGACGACCCGCGTGGCGGAGCGGTCACCATACCGGTCTGACACGCAGTGGGTCCCGGGTTCGATCCCCGGCCAGACAGAAATCTGAATGATGACCTTAGGTTTCTGTTCAGGGTCTGGGTGTTTGTATATTTGTCTTTGTGTGTCCATGGCACCCACGACACAGGAGAAAATCCTAGTGTGGGGCTATGAGTATAGAAAGCGTGCGTGCGTGTGTGTTTATAATATAATATTATAAAAGCAAAAGTTTGTGAGAATGGATTTTAGTTACTCTTTCACACAAAAGTCTATTCATCTATCTTTCAGCTTATGATGAAGTTTGCTAAACATATTTTGACATGGAAAACCTACGGGAAACTTTTCATGGTTTCAATCATGATTCAGGCGGGCGTAATCGTAGGCAAAACTTCCATGTATCCATTTGGTCCACAATAAAATTCGTAAAATTAATTTTAGTTCTACGACTTCCTATATACACAAATCTAAGATAAAAATTCAGATGTATCTACTGATATATCTTAAAGAAACAAATTGTAATAAAAACGTAAAACATGCTTTAAGTAGTAATATGAAAACGGAAAAAAACACAATAACGAAATAAAATGTTAAAGTTTAATTTGTTTACGTATTATAAAGTGCTGCAAGCGATAACAAACATAAATTTGGTGGTAGAATTTTGTTTGTATGTTCGTTCTTTAGTACTCGTATGATGCATTCTAATGGAACGATTCAGAAAATAAAACACCTACACCAACTAATACTAATCAATTGGAACTAGGTACAGACACACGGGCATACACATGTACCTACATATAATTATATATTCAGATGTCACTACGGTCTTGTGCACTTTATATATATATTATAGGGGCACTAATTACCATATCAGCCTTGTAATGTATGCATGAGTTCTTAATTAACCCAATCGGCTACAATGTTGCAGCCTGACGTTGAACCTACAGCTTATAATAATTATATTCTCCGCAGACTTCTTTGTATTTGCACTTTGCGGTAAATTAAAATTGCTTATTTATCAGTCACTAATCTCTGTTTTATCTCGTTCAGGTTCAGAATAATTTACCCAACAGTGAAGCATAATAATATCTGTAGGAAAAAGCAAATATCTCTATTTTTACCAGACTGCATCAGAAAATAGTTATAGACTTTTATGTAACTATTTGCAAGAAAACTCATAAAAAAAATAGTAACAAAACTCGACTGCTGATTTCACTTTTAGGATTTTTGTTTTTTAATAATTAGTTGTTTTAAGTTATGTGCCTAGAATCAACTAATTATGATTCGCTTTTATAACGGTAAAGAAAAACAATGTCAGGAAATGGCATTTTCACTTCGGTTTGAAAACGAAAATACAAAAATTATATATAGATTTGAGTCCTGGTACCGTATAAAATCGGGATCCTCTGACGCTCTTATTAACCTGATGTAAAATTTAATTACCAAAACAAGAAAATAAAATAACTAGTGAATCAATTAATAAAAAAAATTAAGCAACTGCGAGTACTTTAAAAATAAGTTCTCAAAGGTGTAAAGCCTACTAATCCGCACTCGGCTAGCGCTTTGGACTATGGCTTAAACCCCTGTCATTTTTAAAGGAGAACCGTGAGCAAAGTTAGTAAGGGGCTGACGACCACCATATCAGTGGATAAGTACCTATATTATAATTTCATCCTATGGAAAATAACTATTGGTATTTATATAAGTACAGTGTTGCAGATATTTGTCTCCATTATACTGACTCTTTGAATTTGATCTGTTCATAACCGTTATCGCATAGAAGTAAATTCTGAGAACACTATTATTGGTACAAGTTTATTAGATATACGTGACGTAGAATATTCGGGCGTTGGAAAATACACGGAAATCTACATAACTCCCAATCCATTTTCCTCTTTATGTTGTCCATCGAATAGTTACATTGTTGCAGCGTATCTATCGTTGTTTCCACTAGAGTCTAGATTTAATAAATAATCGTTTAAAAAACTAAAAAAACACGCTTTTGAAACAAGCTGAACTAAAAAATCATAACAATTTTCTTTAAGTTAAAAAATAGAGCGATAAAAAAAATCTTTTTACCGTAAAAATGCGTGAGATGTTACAAGGTTATTATTGTCATTATAATATCTCACAAATACCCAAGATATATATATATAGAATATTGTATTGTCATCGGTCCTTGATTAGCATGCAAAGTTGCAATTTAATCCGATGTTTCAAAGTGTGTAAAAATCGCGTTCAAAGATTCCGTTACATACATACAACCCAAGCTTATAAAAGCGTGTTAAAATGTTAATCATTTCGATGAACTTTAGTCATCTTAATGAGCAGTAATTACGTGTAGATAGTTTTAACTCTGACCTTATCATAATATGCAGCCTAAGAATGGCAAACTTTCGCTTACAATAAGTAAGTACTGCATTAAATAGGTTGGTAAGTCTCTCTTTCTACTTAATACTATGCTACCATACATAATGATCGTCGTAAGTTTATGTTGATATAGTAATCACGTTTATCACGTGTAGGTTTAGCTTGTCCTCCATATAAAAAATCTATATTGTAGCTAGTTATTCAAGAGTATTTTAAAGTTTATTTTTTTATCTAATCTGTAACCTATTAAAGATAATAAATAAGTTTTGTTTAAAGCAAGGACGCTGGTTAATATGTAGTAAATAGGTACCTACTGAAAATTAAATAATAAATACCTAGTAGATATATGATATATGTACGTATATGGTATGTATGTACCTAAATGAGAAAGAAAATTTCCACTATATCGTGCAAGAATTTTATGTGCCTTAGGTACTATTAAGTTTGCTATCTTAGATAAGTAGGTAGAGTACTTACCTATTTACTTTATTCTAGGAATCTAGGTACTCACAACGCTTATGAGGGCTTACGTGTAGGCATTAAATTAGCTGAAATTGATATAGTTCTACGAGAACCAAAATACGAAAAATAAAAAGTTTCCCTTGCCTGTACATCACTTGTATTTGTAAAAAATGTTTAGAAATTCTAAAATTCTTAGGACTTATTTGCCGGTGTTCGAAATTGTATCATATCAATATTACTAAATTAATTTTAAGAGTATATTTACAGCCCTAACTTGAGGGCCTTATCTTGATTTAGTTTTTTTTCATTACAATTCTAGATGAATTTTAATGACAAAAGGCTACTATACCTACTTTATCAAAAGTTGATACAATTTAAAATATGACATTTTTTTCGGATATAGCTAGTAATAATTATAAATGAAGTATAGTCATGGCAAATATTGTAATTGAAGTCAATCCGATTCGAAAACGCCGTTAATATGGCATTCATAAAAGTTACATTTTTTCCGGACATAGCTAGTATCTATACAATAATTATAAATGAAATAAAGTCACAACAAATATTGCAATTAAAGTCAATCCGATTCAAAAATGCCGTTAACATGGCAATCACATAAATACTAATTTAGAAAACCTAGCAATTTTTCTCTTCGCTTCATTAATCTATATTTCTTTACAAAAGATAGTATCATGATCGATAGATCGTTTCTATGTAACCACAGAATATATTTTACTTTCATGACTCAATACTTTGTTCATAAAGAAAGTGCATGTCTATCAACTTGTAACTAAAGTATTTCATTTTCATATTTTAAAATTAAACTGAGAGTTATAGCTTATATTTATACATATGTACATTAATATGTGTTCAAGTACGTAGATATAACTACAACCTTTGAATGTACGTATTTTGAATTGTTTAAGATAATTGAGAATTTATTGATGAATCTCTTTGATTATTATTTATCTTTGAAGTGTATGTAATTTTAATTTAGATATTTTAACAAATACTTAAGGTAGTTGGATTTTAATAACCATGAAGATTTTTAGAAAATAAAAATTAGAAGTAATGTTCTTATTTCTTCAAAATATAAATCAAAAGATGGGCTAAAAAAGAAGGAAATAAAATTTTATTCAACGTAATTTAGACCTCGCCATTGCAATTGGCAATATAATATAATATGTCTATAAAATATTTTACAAATTTCAAATAGATACCTTAGTGCATATTCTAATACCATACAGGTGATGTTTTTGCTTCACGAAGCATTGAACCTGAGTTCATAAAACCCACATCCTCTATAAACTTCTCTGATTCAGAAATGGATACCTATGATATAATCTGAAAGGCATGGCATCACACCATTGAAATCTTGTCCCATTGTGCTTGGAGTATCGGATGAATACTAATTAGTGACCAATTGTATAGGTACCTACTGCCCTTATGTACATTTCTGTGTTTATATCCCTCTGAATATATTGATGGAGGTAAGCGCTGTTTAGAAATATCAATGACCGGAGATAAGAACATATGTATAAATACATTTCATTTGTATTAATTCATATGAAAACAAACACCTAACAAATATGTGGAATGAACTGTGGAGAAACAAAGAATTCCTTACAAATAAAATTTATTTAAAACCAAAGACCAGATAAGCATATAAAAGATTATACATGGTTACTTGTTAAATATACATTATATTACGACTGATTTAGTATGAATTAGTAGCTGTGCCCCGCGGTCTCACCCGCTAGTACATAAGAAAAAACAAACAAATATAACGTGGTGTGTGTATAGAGCCAATAGCCTTCTTCAATAAATGGACTATTCAACACAAAAATATTTTCCAATTCGAACCAGTAGTTTCTGAGATTAGCGCGTTTAACCAAACAAGCAAACTGTTCATCTTTATAATATTATAAAAATTAATAAATTATATTAGACCATTCAATATTTATAAAGTTGCATAAGGGAAATTTTCTTCCAATTTCATTTATAATAGAGAAACAATAACTTTGAAACAATTGTCTGTACTACGGTTTCAATTTGCGCGTTCGCAATAAAGCTGCGTGCATCTGGCGCCTCCGAGAATTGTAATTTTATCGTTACGATGACATTCTCGCGCGGTTCAATTAATTTTTATGGCGGTTTGTTGAGAGACAACCGTATGGGGCTTCTGTGCTCGGTAAACTCATTAGGCTCTTTAGGACACATATTTTATAAAGTAAATGCGACAAACCAACCAGAAGTAGTTATCTGAACTGAATATTATGTGTAAACGTCTGCTCTATTGACAGATAAAATATCTTAAAAATATGATAGTATTACTGATTTACTATTCATTTTTAACTGTTGTCGTATATATTTATACGGTCGCGTAAAATGACATGGTTTAATTAGCCCATATAGCTAATTTAGAATATTGTGATGTCTAGTAATGGATGAAATATGACACTTCTAGTTGCATGTGTGTAGGGTCATTGACAATGTGCAGCGTCCGCCCGACGTATCCGTATTTAAATTGAATGAAACAACTCATGCCAACATGCTTAACTCATGTCTGTAACAAATGCAGATTCCAACAACGCCTGGCTTTCTCATTTCATATTTAACAATTTTCTCGACTCATTTCGACAATTGGAAAGCTGAGGTTATCGTTCAAGATAACAGACGGTCGCATATATGCAATCAGCGCAATAGAACTTGGTTTTAAACCGACCGTTTTCCCAAAATAAACTTAAATGTACGTATTGCACGTCAACATCAACTGTCAGCCAAATGAGATGGTATTTTTAATGAGTTTTATTTTGTTGCAGGTACCGAAAGGTGAATTTAATCAGTCGTGAAGGTTGGTCTGATAGTTTCTGGCACGTTAAAACCACCAAGTATTTCATTAATAAAGTGTTTAACAAATTCTTACATAAATACCTAATAAAACCCTTAATAGTCAAGATTAAGAGTCGGTTGAAGGAACTCCGGGGAAAGATATTGTGGTTTCATTACAAAGAACCCCACGTTCATTAAGTAGTCGGTGTATAAAAAGCGACTTTATATAAGAAGTTAATTCGGCATCACACCTGTCGCGGTCGTAACTTTTCCCTCAAGATAGATTTACAATGAAGCTTCATCCACTCCCGACACTATTATTTGCCCTTGCCCATCCATCTTCGCGGTATCTTCAAAGAAAATATTGTATATAAAATCTTCATAACGTCGATTTTGACGTTTCAATTTCCTTAATATTCGAAATGTCGGGTTCAATTATCAACGCCCCAATTTGGATAGGAAAGTAAATTGCCGTTATATGTATTCATGCTGTTGGTTATATGTGTGACTAATTATCGTTAAAGTTTGAAACGAATTCATTCGTTATGTGTTTAAATTATTATAATATAGAATGGAATATTATCGTTTAATTTTAGTCCATTTACAATTTCCTTATAAACACAAATTTACTCCAACTGAACGTTGTTACGCTTACTAGTACCTTGTTTATAAGTAATTCACTTTGTATCGTGATATTCTACGAAATACTAAGCGAAAATACAGCAAAACACGCTGCAAGAATATTATTTTATTCCATTCCCCGAAATTGTCTTAAATGGTGTACCTAAACGCGGTAAAAGTATGATGGTTGCCGAGCTAAGTAAAGCGTAGTGAGATGCAAGCGAATTTTCTCTGAAAGTTTCGCCGCAAAATGTTCCAATTCCATTTCGGTAACAGACTAATAATACTTTTTTTTCGTCTTTTTACTTCTTACTTCCACCCTTTACTGTTATATACATGAAAAGAAAGGTGTGGAGTAGTATTGGATACTTTAAAATAAACTTGGTTAAATAATAGTGATAGGTAATAATATTGTTTTATCTATATATTACCTGTACGTGGTAAAATATAAGTTTTTATAAAATTATACAAGGTTTTGATATAAAGTTTTTTTTAGTGATTTAATCAAAATATATTATATAGTCACACGCATGTTTATTAATATTTACAAAATAGGTATGAACAATTAGGTACCTAAGTATCTAATGCATCTAGTTAATGACTAGACTATTAAGTAATGCCTGGACAATTACTTTAGATGATGTACAAAAATTTTATGCCGTCTCTATTTTGCTATTGTTATATAGGTGCTGAGATTTCGCTAAGTATAAGACTTAGCCGTTAGCCTTACTTAATTCCATTTGATAGGCGGTGGCGTCAGACAGTGGTGGATCTATGACTTACGCAGCTTATTACCTCCAAACGCGAATATCTATGAAAATAAATAAATAATCAACTTATTAATCACTCATATCTAATATTCATATCTATTTTATGACAATATTTCTTCTAGGACACCTGTTTCATCTCATCTCTAATTCTCTTACAATATACATACTTGTATAGTCACTCGCACTGATCTCGTGAAATATCGATAATAATATCGAATTTAGCGATGACAGATTGCGAAACATATATTAATTAATATGTTATTCGAAGATGCTCACTTACCTATATATGAGGCAACCATATTAGTCATTGAGAGCAGCAACGTATCTATGATCGATTTTAGATAGGACTGCTGTCTTTTATGAAGATGCTTACTGATGTCCCTCGTGACCGCAGACTCGTTTGCTACTTTAATCTGTTAAAAGAAATGACTCGAAATCTTTTAGTCTAACGCGTTTCGACTCATCCCTTGTTCCTTTCACTGTATGAACTTACGTAGTCTCTTGGACATCGGACCCCGTCAATTATTTAGATTGGCGGCGGCGACAGCGGTACTCGGTGCTGTCCTACGTGACGCACTCCACGAAGAATGTCTTCTCCGCTTACAAATTGCCTGACTATCTAGCTCTGGGAATAATTTACTTTAAAATTGTATCGACTCGTCCGGCGAAGACGTGAAAGCATGAGCGATGATTGGAAATGTCTCTTCGTATTTATTGAATCTTCTGTTCACTTGCTAGGAAGGTTTTTATTTATCTGTAATTTTACATACAAAGTTTATATTTCATATTGTTTTCAATATTAGGACCTACAATATTGATATGTCATGAAGAAGGTTTCAAGTTCCACCCTAGTTAGATGGATACCTAAATAATTGATTATGATTTCCCTAGTGGGTCTGGCCTACTACACATCGTTGTATCCACGGCAATTACGATGAATAATTATATATTGCAGCTATCAATTTTATTTTGAAATTATAAGCGTAATTTATTAAAAACATTATTACAGCATTTAAAATCCACGATAAATTTTTGAATGTATCTATCTTCTTACATATAGACAGCTACTTCATTTTTATGTGAAAATTTTATGCTTTCATTTCTAACTCTTTAGTACACTACAGAATATGTTAATATTTTTCCATGAATATAAATTTCAATATCGAAAAAGCAAATAAGTCCTGCGTCGCAATATCCCTCAGAATTGTTTGACATTTCGAAGAATCTCGTATATTTTTATCATTACAAAATTATACCTATCTACCTTAGGCTTATATCTAGGATACTGAAATAAATTTTCTCAAGTCGTAATGCAGTAAACCTTATGTAAAAGTTCCACGTATCTACGTATTTTGGTAAGGTGGCATTCAAATCATAAGTGAACGCGAGAAAATGCTTATTTTCAATCGATAAAGTAGCTTTTTTATTTTTTTCATTATTATTATTGTAATGAAACGTGTTTATGATTGTATTTACTAAAATAATTTACTATGATTTGTGTTATTGCCATTTTTACGTTACGGAACCTTTTATAGGCTTCTCTCCGTTAGGCATCGGAGACAGTGTGTCGGAGTCCGGTCTCGACCATATACCGACTAAACCACTGACGGTGTCCTTTCAACAGCTTGCGCCAGGGGGCAGGGATACGCTTGCGCATTATTTTTACTACAACCTGGGCAGCTTTGGCCGCCCTTTGCGGCGGCCCCGTCTTTGAAGGGAGGGCTCGCATCCGCCTCTGAGATAGGCGCGCGTGTGACACGGACGGCCGGAGGTCATTGTTCCTCCGTCGCCCGATGTCTCTTCTTTTTAGGAGGAGAAGGAGTGCATCATAAGCCTTCCGGTCCCTCCCTCTTCTTGCCTCCTCCTTTGCAAGTATAATTCAGTCGCAAAAGGAAGCGGTCGCGTCCCATGCGCTCTCGCCATCGACCGCTAGCGCTATACTAACTACTGTCGGCAACGAGAGCCTGCCCTCTTTCATTTGTAACTCCAGGCAGAGGTCACGGCACTTCTCGACCCACGCCCCACACTCCACTAAATTGTGGTGCACCGTGTCTTCGGGACAGTCCTTACAATTATGGCACCGGGCCGTGGCCTCTTTGCCTATGTGACACTGGTACCCTCCGAAGCAACCATGCTCGGTGAGCACCTGCTTCAGGCGAAAGGTGAGGATTCCGAAGCGCCTCTCAAGCTACGCTTCCATGACGGGTCTTACCGCCGCGATTGCGGCGTGCACTGCGCTTGGTCGCACAAGTCGTTCTTTCCACTGCGCCACTAGGATCTCACCGTTGCGGTCACTATGCGCCTCCCCGCGCCGCTGATAGCGCAGCGCAGGGGCTCTCGTTTCGAGATCCCAAGGCAGAGTACCTTAGTAGTAGGCAAGGAGGCTCGTCGCCTCAAAGGAGACCGTACGGTACCCTTTTATTAACCTGACCGCCATGGCACGCTGCAGTCGCCGAAGATGATGGATGTTCTTGGCTGTCAAGTTATGTTAGTTATGTCAGAATTGGCGATTCTGGCGCGCCGTACAGGGCCATGGACCGCACGATCCCCGCGCAGAGTCTCCTACAGGAGGCATGAGGCCGCCCAAATTGGGCAGCAGCCGCGTACGTTATTATTTTACTCAACATATATGTAAATGTTATTATTTTACTCAACGTCTCAATTTTCATCAGATAAAAAATAATTTGGATCGATAACGCTTCCGCTTGTCACTTATTCCATGCACCAAAATACAAACCGATAGTTGTGAGTCGGCACGCGTTTGCTCAACGTACATCATTGGCTGTCGACGCCGGCGAACCTTCGCCTTATTTGATATCATGTCATGTATGAACCTTGTAAAACAAAAACGAAAAGAAAAAATACCACGAGTATTTTTTCTTTACTTGTTTTTGCTAAATGTGTTAAAGCCTTAAGCGGGCTTTATATAGACACGCATTAAGCCAATTTAAGTAATCAATAGAAATTTATTACGTATTAAAATAACATGAACACAGAAAACCTGCACTGAAACTATATTCTCAAATATTAAACGTGTTTTTATTTTTATTACTTAACAGATCATTCGGACCAATAACTATGGGAACTGTGAGTCTAACTGGTCCTTTACGCAGTTATTAATGTCAACACGAAATACTACAATATAAAGATAGTATATAACATTAAGTATTTGTATAGATTTGTGTCGTAGGTATCTAGTTTATTTTATTTTGTTGGGATAGACGTAGCACAGGAAAATGCAGTCCACCAGGTAGTAAGTGGTAACTGCCGCCTATGAACACCCATAATCGACCTCATATAAGTTATTATATTATTATTTTTATTAAGATTTTAGTAGAGGACGCCTTAATTGCGTTGCTACCATTGAGGACTAAGTTGGAATGCTTCGGAAATGATACCTTATGCCTCATAAAGCTACGCTTTGGACCATCGGTCAGCAAAACGTGGCCCGCAGGATGCAGTTTGCCGCAACCATCACATTGAACTACGCTGTTTTAGACTATACCCATGACACTAGCCAAGTCTGCATTTTTATCGGTAAGAATTTATAAAAATTAAACGCTTGAAACATAATTCATAGTCCTTAAATTATTTAATAGGTTCTTATGTCATCAAGTTTTACATACAAACCCAAAAGAGTTCTTACAGATCAATAGACGCCTTACGAATTTCAAAAACCTTTACGATAACTAATAAATTGAGCTCTCCACATCTTTTATAAGATACACCTACACGTATGAGTATCTTGACATAACGTGGTTATTTACGGCTCGGTAGGGCATCTAAGGTTCTTATAAAATTGACATTCTTATTCGGCCCTTTGACAGTTGTGTCTATTTATATTATTGAGTTAAGTTTTTAAGACGAGGCAATCGAGCGATGGCGTCGTGTAGCTACTTCTTTGCATCTATGAATATTTTGTTTATTTTATATCCTATGTTATATTCTTAGACAAGGTAGTATCTATTTATGCTAAGTGATTTCGTGGTTTGACGCTGACTTAGATTTTTATAAGTAGTATTATGAGATTTTAAGTTTTTTTTTTTATCTAAAGTACACCTGATAAGCACCCCTAATATATACAAGTATACATTTCAGATACGCCATAAAAGTATCCAAATATAACTTGGGAATATCGTCATTTGTATTAGTATTTTTAATTGGCTTTATTTTGTTCAAGCAATTAAAAGTATCGTTTATAAAATGAAATACACAACAATACTTCTATCCTATTTACAAAGTTCCTGTTAATTAAGCCTTAAGTACTTTTTACATGACAATAATTTCAGTCACCGAGCGCCATCCCCACAAACCGGCTTAAAATAACCTCTCCCACAGGGGGTCCTGTTTCTTAAAATTCATTAGGAAGGCAGTGGCTGACATTTGCATCGGAACTGCGGTTCAAGTTGATTATGCAAAAATAACGTCGGTACCGAATGAGCGATCCCAATTTGCAGTCCACTTTGCATCATACAATCGTTATGTATAATGGTACATCCCTAATGTTATGTTGCTGTAACCGGATTACACTGTTCGTTGCCATATTATGAGTTCAACATTTTTTGGCAAAGAATATCGCTATAATTAGAGTCGTTTTATTTTTGTAAAACATACAAAACAAGCAATGTACATATTCCTATATATATAAAAGGTAGATATGTTAGTTCTGTTACAATGACGACCCCCGTGGTGGAGCGGTCACCATACAGGTCTGACACCCCGGGTTCAATCCCCGGCCAGACAGACATCTGAATAATGAGTTTAGATTTCTATTCTGGGTCTGGGTGTTTTTGTGTTCGTCTTTGTGTGTCCATGGCATCCACGCAGGAGAAAATCCTAGTGTGAGGCTATGAGTGTAGAAAGTGTTATAATGCATTTTAGTGGACAGAGGGTACTTCTGTAACTAATAGATTACAAACATAATGTTAATACTTCCTAAAATAGCAACGTTATTGTAGGTGTATTGTTTCTTTAAATATAAAAAATAATTTAACATTATTTTAAAGAAAAGAAATTTGTATGTATTTGGCTTATTTTATGAATGGACAAGTAAGATTTATGGATTAATTTGCATTATTAACACAAAGTGCTTTTAGTCAGACATTATTTAACATTAAAATAAGTATTACCTACCATCTACATTGCGTAAAAGTTAATGCGAAAAGTGTTCGGTACCGTTACAGGCCGGAGCTGCGTATCTGAAACTTTTTGTCGATATCTGCCGCGCTATCTAGGAACCCACATAAAACCTAATTGAGTTTGCGGACTCAGGTATTACCTATCTCACTAATAAAATCCCTTTTGGATAATACAAAAATCGTAAAAACTAAGAAAGTTTAAATTACGATAGGTACTCTAATCAACAAACTATAATCTCGTCCACGTGTTGTATAATAGTTACGGCGTTATACGTTAATAAATAACAAAACCATTAAGTTAGACTTAATTTACAAAATCAAGTCGATTAACATATAACAATAAAAGAACTATGTCACCTAATTAAGACATCGTTATGTGTAATACGTATGTTAATAGCGGATCAACTGAGTTTTTCAAAAGATGATAATAGAGTTTTATTGTGCTTGAAACGAAGTAAGGTTTTTAATAAATGAAATATTATAATACGACTGGTACTAGAAGCTGGTATTCTTATCATTTAAATATGTAGGTATTTTTGCAAGTTTTAAATTATGTAATACATGATATGTAATAAGATGCGCTTTATGACATTTCACAAAAACTTCGCTAAAAAAATCTATTATATTATTCATTATTTACTTAATTGCCTGTAAATCGATACCGATCTTTTCTTACATTGCATTGCATTGTTGTCATCGTGCTAACGTCTTTAACGATATTTAGATACTGACTACATATACCTAAATACCTATTAGTTTCAAATTTTCAATAGCAATAGCTTCCGTGGCAACTTAAGCTTTTATAGTTAAATTATGACTTTAAGATGTTTATATTTGAATTCAATCAATAGATAACAGAGGAACCTTTAGCATGAAGGCGGAAAACAAAAGCGTAAGAAAAAAACATTTTCTCAAGAACTGTAACAAATTCGTTGTGTTGATATAACTTTTATGTCTATAACTTATATCATAAGACTCTTCAAGTACAATATAAAAACTTTTTAGCTTATATCAACGATGAAATTATTCAAATGGGGCCGAGATCCGAGAATAGAAAGGTATTAAATTTGGGTAACGGAGCATTGACGTTTTTCCGATTCCCGTTTCACTGGCGTTTTGGGACGTGCTCTCGACTAATTAGAATAAATTAGTAAGGCTTTCTCTATTTTAGGGAAAGAATTTTAATAAGTTATTTTCAAAGGACGTATCTACTTTTGCTTTCATTTTGTTATATTTCTCATCTCTCTGAACTACTGCCATTGTTCTAATATTACCACTTCGTAAAGGATAGTGTTGTAAGTGATAGTAAGTAGTAAAGTAGGTAGATATAGTCAGTTCAAAAAGGTATAAATACAAATTGTAGTTAGAAATTTTAGAATTTCTTGTTTTCTATCTATGTGTATAAAAGTAATAAGTTCACAAGTGCCTACGAAGATACAATAAGGTTATTATGCTATCCAAAATAATTAGTGGTAGATACATGAAAAAATATATTTATGTTATTTTTCTGAAATATTTTTGTGGCCCATTTAAGCGTTGAATCCGAGCCAGTTTATTTCTGAATACTTTGCCAATGACCAACTGCTTTACGAGACGTGTGTCAGGAGAATCAGACCAACCTGGGGGCTGTAGTAAAACGAGTGCAGTGCATTTTTAAACGGCGGTGCCCTGAGACCGTTGGCCCGCTTTTCATTATTTTAAATTATTCAGTGGTGTGCAATGAGGCCCGAGTTGAGCAGCCCTGCGCGTCGGTAAGTATTTTGTTATTTCGCTTCCTACTTAGTTAATAAAACCTGACTTACTTTGTTTATGCCTACAATTACAAAGTAAGCGCCAGAAGATTGCACGCAACGTAAAAAGTAAAGAATTTATATCAATTGTACTATGGTAATTAGGATCAAAAGCGTTAATGTATTATTTACGATATGCATTAACATTAAGCTTATCGTTTTTTATCGTTACTGTTAATTTTTTATCGCGTATTTTAAATCAACAAATTGTTTAAAAATCATCGTAGTTTCTTGAAAATTCTTCGCTAAATGTTGATAAGTATCATTCTTAAGGTTTATTTTATTAAAAAGTTTATTTAAAGTAGTAGTAAGAAGTAATTAATCGTGGTAATACGATTGTTAGTATTTTAGAATATGATCAAGATTCAAATAGGTATAAGTATAAATAATTAAACATAACTATTTCTAGAATAGACATATTTAAAGATACTAAACTTGCCTTCCTCTAACAAATATCTTGAAGCAATGAGTTTAAAACGACAACCCAGCAATGTTATTTGGGAAAACGTTCTTCTATCATAACCATCAAAATTAATAGTCAACCCGTAAACAAAATTAAAGTGATACCCTCCGTTTATTCACAAAACAAGTTAGGGGAGCCATTGTCTCATTAGTTCCCATCGTCGCTTTTACTAAACTCATTCCCGAGATAATTTTCGTCCTTGGTCCAGTATTACCTAAGCATAATACGGGACCAGTAAAACGATGGAGGCTCGACATAACCTTACATTAAGCCCTCCCAGACTCTGTATCCGTACAATTATTCCCTAAAGTGAACCCTTCGGAGCGAAGCCTACAATTACCTTCCATTCGGCTAGAGGCGCTCCGCTCAGCGAAATAAAATAAAATTGAGGCGGAAAATAAAATATTGAGAGATTCGTTCCAATTACCGTGTATCTTCGCTGTAGGATGTATTTATATACCTGCAATAAACGTATGTATCCACCTACACTTTAAGATGCCATGTGGGTTGGCATACATTTCGCAGCGCAATTAATATGCCAACGGGAGCATTGAGGACACATTTAATGCATTCGAATTAAGGGCTCTTAAAGAGGCCAAACCCCAAATAATTACCCTCATCAATCTGATGATCTGATCTTGCCTTGGTACGTTAAAATAAACTACATAGTTAATTGGAGATTTGGAGACAATAATAAATAGATATTTATTGCAATATGATGAGTATAAATATACTTGATTCCTCAGTTGGTAATTAGTAATTTAGTAAATAGCGTAGCCTCAAATAGTATAGCGTTGTTAATAGGTGAACCTTTGTAAAATCCCCGTGTCAATTTATTTAAACACAAAGAGCAGGTAGATATTAAACTCATAAAAAAATATGATTGGCCTCTGGCTATTTTTACCCACAATATACTTTGTGTTATCATAAGAAATTTTGAAGAGCTTAAGGTTTAACCGTCCGTGCGTCACAAGTTTTTCCTCGTAAGCTTCTTGAACGTTAAATTTATTTCGGCCCGGGAGCGTTGAATTAAGAGCCCCCTTAATCCTTTCTGAGGAACTTAACCTAATATCATAAAGATGGAACAAGCTAACTTGTACCTACAGAGTTCACTCAAATATTATCCCTTCGAGAGATTATAGAGTTATTAAATTCACGTCGACCCGTATCAAGTAGTGAACCCGCCCGTTCAGCCTGAAATTACCCGGCGGGCGTGAGAAAAACGAAGATGTGGATTAAATTTGTATCTACGAGTAGATATTTTATATTACTTGTAAATTATATTATGTAGTTGTTGTTTTAAAATACTGCACTGCAATGCACTTTGCAATTATTACGTAATTTTAAGACAACAAGAATCACAACTGTGATTGACTTCAGATATCTAGAACCAGTTTTCTATTCGAAGCTGCTTACAGATGTTAATGGGCATCAGTGATCACTTACCATCAGGTGGACTGCATGCTCGTTTGCTACTTTAATATTATAAAAAAGATACAGCGTTTTAGTCTTGATACAACTTAAAAAGGTATGTAGGTAAAGGTATAAGGTAAGGTAAAAGATGAAATATGATAACGAATAATTACTAGATAACTTTACTTTTTAACATATACCTTTACATTATTACAGATATTCCAAATTAAATTAATTGATTGGTTACGGTCGATAGAATATATTGACGCAGCACTACTCTGTTGCTGCAAGGGTACAAAAACAAACTGTTAAAATTAAGAAAAGTTCTAAACCGAATCTATTTTGAATTACTTACCTACAGTAAAAAACAAGTATAAATAAGTTCTGCAATATATCTAAGAGCTTTATATTTTCGTATGTAGAAAACATTTCTATACAACCTCCAAACAAGCAATTCGACAAAACTACTTTCGCGACGTCGACTCTTATTCCAAAACTTTGCATGTATGCTGACAATAACGTTGCTAGCAACTTCAGAAGAACAACAAATAACATTGTAACTTTATCTTGGAGTTCATCCAAAGTGTCCTCATTTGGAGAATTGAAATGGTCACTACGAGACGAAGAAAACAAGGTACTCGCATGTATGAGATCATCACGGATTGTATGCTCGTAGGTATTCCTTGAATTAAACATTTTGATCTGATAAACTAATAAACTTCCGTAACTGCAATTTATTTCCAGGAAATATAACATGCATAAATTTACATTAAGAGTAGGTATTGTTACTCAAAATCATAGAGTTACCTATTCAGCTAACCTATATCTTTGACCTATTTTCTAATTTTAATGGAATATTTAGGATCTCTATTTATAATAATATAAATGAGTCTGTCTTTATAATGAAGCAACAATGCGCAGGAGTAGCAATGGATCTGGTATGGGCTCCAGGTAAAGTAAGTACCTACCTACCTACTTAGGTATTCTATATGGTGTGAGTTGTATAGCACTTATTATCAGATGGACTTTATGTTTATTTGCTTATTCAGTGTTATAAAAAGTATCTATTGAGTAGGAATTATATCTAATACTTCATATCTTTATTACAAGTAGAACACAGAAAAGTAGTCTTATGGAAAAGAGCTTAGCCTAAAATCAGTTTATAAATTAAATAGTGATAAATAGAATGGTTACTCATACGAAATATGGAAAATAACTTAACAGTAACATCAGTATACAGCTGGACGGTTTAAAATAATCGAAATGCAAAAAAAAAGAACTGGGCCGATCAGCTGAGTGAACGTCGGCCATTTTGAAGCGATCCGGGAAGGGGCGGCGCGAACCCGCTTGATTTATGTTTCAAGCGCTGTCAGAATAGGTAGTCCCATTCATGGCAATATTGACCGATTATTGAGGCAGGTTAAAAATATTTTTATAAATTATAAAGGAAATATTTTTTAATTTCTCTCCGAACAACAATTATGTTACTTAAAAAGTAAAAAATATATAAACAAGTATTGTACATAATATAAACTTGTTGAATAATTTTGAACATTGTTACAAGTTCAAAGTATGGGTTTGATTAAAACGAGCGTGGTCTCATGCGTACTGTTTAAATTTGAGTATGTAGTGAAATAAAGCATACACATAATTCTACACACAATATAAGTATAAATACCCATTTAAGAATAAATTATTTAAATTTCTTAGTCAAAATGGAATTTCACATGACTCTGTACATATAAATAAAATATGTTTGTGACTAAAAAAAACATATCTTTTTTTAAGTTAATTCTCTTCTATTTAACGGAATATTTTGTCATGATTTTGAATTTGAAGACAACATTATCCTAAAGAAATATTAAAACTCCCCAATCCCAAATAGACTGAATCATCATATAAAATAAATGTAAAACGATTAAAATGGTAATCGCCGACAATTTCGTTATCGCGATCGGCTGCGGTAGGTTAATTTGATAAATAATCAGGAGTCATAAACTGCGTTTTTTATCAATTAGGCATTATGAATTTAATATGACTATGAATTGGAAATACACCGCGCAAATGCTCGGCGCGACATTTCAGTTGTCACAGATCTTACATTGTAAAGAGCTTTACAAGTGTATGAGTTCATTTATACCTTTTGTTCACGATAAACAGATCAAGACACTTATTTTACAGCCTTATATTAATCCTTCTTGAGTTATTTTAAGGTTTAAACTCGCTTGTTCGCTTATAGAATTTGTATCCTTTCTATAATATTTGTTCTGTGTAAAGACACAACATTGTTTCGTCTAGATTAGTCGAGTAGAGTGCACCGTCCTTTTCCAACGCAAATAAAGATATTGAATTTTGATAAGCCTCTCTCTGTCTGATGCTGCTTGATACGTATTCTGGTATAAAACGAGCTGAGTAAATGTTAAAGGAATATTGGAGTTAAGTTATGAGTTCGCATTGATAAAGTTTAGGTTTAAAGCAATACGAATGAATATTTGATTGCTCAAGAATGTTTATGCTACGACGATATTGTTATTTTCTTCATTCAGTCAGATTTTTTAATTATCGAAATATGTTACTGTTGGTAACACAAATATAACACAGATGTACATCTACAAATGTAGAATAGGTCTTATCTACCTACCTAAGGAAGGTAGATAGGTATGCAAACAATACAGAACATTAGAGTAGCTAATCTAAACTTAAGTTATCTAAACACGATATTCAAAATTGTAGAGTCGCTTTACTATGTCGTTATTATGTAAAGATAGTAGGAGAAAGAAGCCATTTTTCTGATAATATATTTGCTGTTGGCCGTTTTCTTTTATCTAAAGGCAAAATTTCCCAGCATTGACGAGGTCCCGGCGATGTCGGAGACATTATCTCGACGTTTCAGCTAAAGCTCCCAGTGGCGTAATTACGAAATCTATTTTGTTGACACGCTAGAATAAGAAAGAGTTTTCACGTAACTTTCAGTTTAGTTAGTTACTTTAGCAGTTTAGTAGCAACGCTATTTGTAGGTATTATAAAACCTATATTTTTATTAAAATACATAAGCAGTATGGTATGGTATTTATAAGGGATTATTTAATACCTACCATATTATTTGAGATTATATGATTTGATACTCAAGTTAATTTAGACCATTTTTTTCTTATATTACAGGTATAGTAAGGATTAAGAATTTGAAAATTTACCTTTTTTTATACTTATACCTAACGATTCTTTAAAAAAGTTCTTAAAGGTGTGTGAAGTGTACCAATTCGCACTTGGCCAGCGCGGTAGACTATGGCCTAAAACTCTCTCATTCTGAGAGAAGACCCGTGCCCAGCAGTGAGACAATAATGGGTTGACGGTAATACCTAACGATAAGGCAGATGGGCTACCTGATAGATAGTAGTCACTGTCCCCTATGGACATTTGCAATACCAGGGGGGTCGTCAATGCATCGTTGGCTTTGTAGGAGAGCTCTTTTCACACCTTTTTTGAAGAGCCGCATGTCATAGCGCTCCACGAATACCTTAGCAGGAAGCTCATTCCACATTGTACATGTCCGTGGCTAAACGAACGTGCAAACCGAACCGTGGAGGACTGCCACAAGTCCAGTTAGTTCTTCATGTAGTTCTTCATCATTGTAGATTAAAGAAATTTAAAACTAGTTTAATTTAGTTATTTAGAATTGTTAAGTTATTTTAGTTGTTTATAAAAATATTTATATATTAGCTTTAGTCGCCATCACCTTGGTAGCGTATCCACCTACG
>MOOZ01000507.1:1276024-1304281 GCA_002930495.1 Cecropterus lyciades | reverse complement strand
AAGTGGCGCCTAACGCAGTTATAAGACGGAAATAAATATGGCGACAGTGTTTCCGCGGTTGAAAGACTAATGGTTTTACGTTTATTTTTTATGTTAGTTATTAATTATTTTAAGCATCTATCTCGGAAGTAAGGTTATAAGGCAAGAAACGTAGGTCATAAAAAACAATTTAAAAAATCATCGAGGTAATGTTGCCAGCATTCTGGGAACTCATCTTAGAAACGGTAATTTGCATGCATCTTTTATATTTAAATTGACATATTATTTTTTAACATACATACCTATATGTAATTATTTTTTTACGTCTACATTATAGTATTATTACTGTACAATAATGTAGACGTAAAAAAGTTGTACCTGATAAAATTATAATAATTTGAAGGTAGAACTTTGTGTTGTAGTCTGAAGGTTGTGGTAAGGAAGACATACTTTTCCGAAGCATTCCATTTTAGTCCTCAGGGGTAGCAACGCATCTGTGGCTAACATTAGGTGACTTTAATCTTACCAGGTTGATTACAGATGTCCATGAGCGGCAGTAGCCACCAACTATCAGGTGGGCTGCAGGCTTGTTTGCTACTTCGATACTATAAAAAAAATTAAAAAAACTTTTCGATGACAATTATTTTAAATTACAAGCATATTCCCAATTTTTTTGTACGATACAAAAATAATCTGCTTTACATAATTGAACCATGTACCTTGATAACACGTCGCTGGCCGTACGAACAAAGTAAATACACCTAATAACGTCATGTTCAAACAATCTATACAAGCATTCGATCGCAACCCTTATTGGCTACAAGGGCTCTTCACACGTGTTTGCTCGGCCTCATTAACTTTGTTTGTCTGAAGCGTTATTTACGACGTGTGTGCCTTCTAACACCGCGCTAATTGACCGGTTCGATATACCTACATAAGTATGAGGTCTTGTATATGTATTTAGGAATAAAAATATTAATTGACGATGCAGGGTGATATAGGAACCTTATATTAAAATAATAGTATTAGGTATTTTAATACTAAAATTATGGAAAAGTGTTATAGTAAAAATATATAAAATAGAAAAGAAAACTAGATATGATTTTTATAAATAAAATCAATATAGTTAGGTCACCGGCACGTTTAAGAGTACCTACTAGTATAAATGAGATATTCTTTATGTTACTACTGTTTTTTTTTTGGTTTAAGAACCTTATTCTCATAAGAAATTACATTCACTTATAATGAGAAATTATCTAATCTTAAAATTAAACACAATATTCACAATACTGATGAAATTTATAAAATCTTTTCATTAAACAAAAAATATGGTTGTTTCTCAGAACTAACTTGGAATGTTGTTTCTCAGTGCTCCAGTTTGCATAATGATATAACTTCTACTTGTGTGGGTATTTCTAAGAAAATTTGAGTGCTCTTTTATTTTTCAACTAAAATATATTTTCTCTATACCATATATCTGCTTTCATATAAATCTGATGAAGATCAAGTATCTTCATCAGATTTGAAAGCCACTTGAAAGCCTTTGTTGGAACTTGGACGATATAGTCCTCGAGATGGTGTTTGCCCAACTTTATGTTTAAGAGATTTGCTGAGATGAAAACAAATTCTTGTTACGAATCTATAAAATTTATTCATAGACTTTATTTGGTACTAAAATGTTTGAAGTCTGCCGACTTGGCAAATAGCCTCTGGGCTCCCGATTCAAAATGAAAAAGCATTTGGCAGTGGAGCTAGATACTGCGGTAATATACTTTTCTTCGCCTCTAAATAAGGAACCTGTCTCGCTGTCCTCAAAAATGAAACGAGTTAAGTGAAAGAATAATAAACAGTTGGGAGTTTTTTTAAACAAGATTTACCATCAATCGAGTGAAGATCAAAGCGACATGTGCCGGGCGAAACGACAAAACTTGTTTTATACTTTGACAAGCTTTATCAATGCAACTAAAATCTATTGCTTGTGGAGCGACAATTCAAATCTAACATTGTACGTTTAAAAACATATTTATACACTAGCGGATAGATTTGGTTTTTGAGTCATTAGAGCGCACGTTCGCTCTTAATTCACGCGTTTAAAAACTTCATAATAAGGTAAGAGTGTTATGTCGTTTATTTTCCTATTATATTTATAATATTCAAATTACACTAACCCCATAATTGAATAGGTATCTAGGAGTAGGTATATACCTTTCTATGTTTACGCTACTACCTGACAGCCAGTTCATAACAATATGAAATAATATAAAACTTTAAATATCTTGCGATATCTAGAGCATACTTTATATATAGGTACATAACTAAAAATATATAACAAATAAATAACACTTTTAATTTTTTTATTAGACAACCAAAATTAACAAAATGTAGCTGAACGTCAAAAGGTAGATTTATTATGAAATTACAAAAATAAAAACCTTATCCTAAGATAGCATCTGCGAAATAATGAATGAGTCCAATGAAATCGATGCCGGTTTAAATATTATTCGGTAGAATTCTGCTTATGGGTAGGTATCGAACCGTAATGAGGATCGGCCAAATGACGGATTTACTTTCGATGGAGGTCCGGAATTGCGGGTCCGATACGTAATAGGTACCCTTTCGTGCACGCGTACACCGTTACCGACAGACCTCCTACAAACAATAGTTAATTTGCAAGAAATTAGTTTCTTATTAAGACCAAAATACATATACCTTCCTATCTATATAATTAAATAAAATACAGAAGCAAAGCAAATTGCCGGTAATTTCAATTTATCTATTACGACGAAAAAAGTTATAAGAAAAAGATAAGATAAAAAAATGTTTCTATATAATATTTCCGAAAGAGCTTGTACTAAGAAAGTCCATGAAATTTTACGTTTGCTACGTTAAAAGCTTCCATAGTAATACGTCGGCAAATTCCGGGTTCATCGTTAGTTGATCGGGTAAATTATGTAGGAGTAATGACGGATGGCTAAATGAACCCCGAACTCAGATGAAACCCGTAATCATGGGACCCATATGGAGCATAACATAACTAATCTATGTACCCTACCGCTTAGTAGAAGCTAGTACCTGATAGGTGAACAAAGTTAACATATTTATATATATTTTTTAATAAAATGGTTTTAGCGTTAAAAATAAAATTACGATTTAGATCTAAAAACACATACATCGTTACATAGAATTATAAAAACATTGAATATTTACAGGATATCGTTTTTTTATTTATGAACGGAAATTTTATTAAGTTGATAATCACAAAATATTAACTCATTCATTTTACAATTATACATTATAAAAATATAATAATTATATATGTAAAAAGAGTTTGTTGAATTAAATATAAAAATCTGCATCAAAATTACTATCCTTAGAATGAATTCCTAGAATGCTGGCAACATTACAGAATATTTTGTATCACGTTCAATTTATTATCTACTAGTAAGTAATTAATTGTATTTAAATAGTGTTTTATATTACAGGGATACACAGTGTGATTGCAATCTTAATTAAATTCAGCAGAATTCTTGTTTCGAAGCTATATTTTCATCATCACACGTTAATACTAGACAGCTTTAAATACCGAAGTTAAGACTGCTTACTTTAGATTAAAATATATCTTGGTATTTTATATTATACAATTTACTAGTATTGCATAAAATATTTAACATAATTATAATATATATATACCTACTTAAAATATGAATAGTTATGTTTGTATTTATATTTTAAAATATTATTGACATTTAGACAACAATAAGTGACAGATAAATAATAAGACAATTATTATTTATCTGTCACTTTTGAAAACTTTTAATATATTTAATTAGGGTTGATGAAACTATTGTACAAACTTTGATTCTACCCTCTTGTTTCCATCATTATGGCGTTTCAGTGTTCGTATCGGAATATTTACCCTTGTCACGTTTCGGATTTATCGTTCATGATTTTATATCTCGTTTTCATAATAAGTACTATGAAAATTTTGAATTTGTCTGTTTGGATTTGTTGTGCAAGTTTTAAAAATTGAAGGCAGCGTGGCTCCAAGTCCTGACACCATTATTAATAGGAGATAGGTAAGTAGAATAATATGAAGCTCATTATATCACATCGCTTCACAAGGTCTTTCTTTTATGATAAGAACGGTAGACAAAAACCTAGGAACATGATGTAAAATAATTAGTTAAAAAATGTACTCAAATTAATTAAAATATATTAGACTTATTTCAAACTGCACATTTGTACGATTTGATTTAATACATTATTATTATTATTTGTTCATTATTAAAAATTATTACTTTTCATTGAAATTCATTTAGACTTTCTTATTTTTGCTATGAAATTTCATATCTTGTGACATCATTCAGAGATAAAATCGTAAGCAGTGAACTAAGTACAAATATTCTGTCATTTATACGTGTATCCCATGTAACACCTCACCCGCCTAAATGAGACCATTATTCCACCCTGCCGTAATTCATACGACCTCGAATGTCAACCTTACCTAACACATCTAGAGCTCCGTTTTGTGTAATTAACTCATACAAGCTTAAGTGCAGACACAGGCGATACCCGAGTACCCGAGTAGGTATTACCCGACAGTTCAGATAATAACTTATCTACCCGTGTGTTTTCGTCTAAAATGAAATTGGTCGTCAAGTTTTCGCGCGTCTTTAACGTAATGCAAAAATTTACATAAAATATAGAGAGGATTTTACTTCGTCATACCTAATAAAATACTTTGTTTTTCATTTTATTTTGAAGGTGAAAAGAAGTAAGTAAAACGCTATAAGTTAGCATTTCTTTTTTATTTTAAGTTCCGACTTTTTAATTAATTTATTGTAACAGTAAAATACGGTATTTTTATATTTATGTGATGATATTTTTGTCAACACTCAATTCATTATTCTTGATCGTCTCATCTCGAGAGTTGTTCTCGTTTTCACTGCGGTGTTGAGTGCCACGCTCATAAAATGACATGTCTTTGGATCTTCTGCAAAAAAATTATATATTTTTTGTCGATCATAATTTATAAGAAACTACTTATTTTTCAATCTCACTTAACAAAATAAAACATATCGAATTTTCACATAGCGAGTGTCTTAAGCTGTAAAAATCTACACGATCATAATCTTCAATCTACAAAGTTCAATAATATTTGATGTAACGAATTAACTTAATACAGTCGGGAATACCTACGGAGTAAACTTCTACATTGATCGCTTCAATCAAACAATCTGGATAATCCGTCGTATATGGAGTTGAATAAACTGTCATTACTGTCTTACTACTATATTCTGGTGTATAAATTGTAATGCTCGTATATCCAATCTTACTTCTATCCGACCGACACGACGGGTCATGGCCGCTTAAAGCCCTTGAAAGCGATTAGGTTGAATTTTATTGTATAAGCGAGCGTGCAAGTCGAAAGACACGGGAATCGTCTTAGGGCTTTCAAGTGGAAAGCTAGTGAGCGACTGCGCTTTCAGTGATGACATCAATATATGGATCAGACGCTAAGGTGAACCACTTTATATCTAAAAGCGATGAAAATGCAAATTTATTGATTACTTGAGCGCTTTAATATGATCACGGAACATTAGAAGTAGGTTTATAAGTAAGGGCAGGTTTGCTTTAAGATAAAGTATGGAAATTAGTAGCTGCTGCTATCTGTCGAATAAAAATAGAAATAAAAAAATACCTAATAAGTGTGTAACTATAATAAGTATTAGGTATGCAATATTTTGATATTAACAAATCAATTGACATATCCTGTGTTGCGGTGATGTTTTGATCTGAAGAGTACCTATGGGACTCGAAACATGATATGGATTGCAACTTCGTGTATTTTTACTAAACAAAAACACACGTAAGTATTGATGCTTCGGTATGAGAAGGTTCAAAGTAGTTCAGTTACAATATAATCCGCTAAGCTTATCACGAAGCATATGGCTAAAATTAAAGCTCCAATCGCAGCGGCGCGAGATCGTAAATCGTAACGAGTCCATGATTTATGCGCACTACTCCACGCATATTTTTAGAGCATTACAAAAAACATCTTCAGTCTGGTGTTGGTAAAACATCGACAGAATCCGATTTAAAAAGCCCTAACAAAGAGTTACGAAAACAAAGTCGACCGGAGTTTAAAAATATTGGGCGTTCTGCTTATTCTGGAAGTCTATAAGTATAAGCGTTCTAGATGCGCGAATCATTTTTTAATATGTTACCTAAATCTAAGTACGTGGTCTTGTCTTGTATGTATTTTTTTTGTTATAGACTTACTGACAATAAGTTTCAGAAGCATTTATATATGCTTAATAGGTTAGTTTAACTTTTAGAAACAATTTTTAAACTTATTAAAAAGAGCAAAAAAGACGGACCGATGTGAAATATTTAATATATTTAAAATAGTTGTATAAATCAATATTAATTTTGTTGTAGAGAATATAAATCGGTAATAGAAATAATAATTCGATAAATTGCATTTCATTTGGCGTCTTACTTACAAAACCCTCGAACTGAACTTTCTAAGGGAGCAGCAAAAAATTATGCCTTATATGCCTATTTTGTTTTTCCTCAGAGATTTTTTATGGCCAATTACCGATACTGCATCCTCATTGTTTCGATTTTTATGTCCCTCATTATATTTAAGATATAGAAAACAAGGGGCAAAAATTTATGAAAGCAAAATGATACATTTTATTGATATTTGGTCTCAATTTTGTATTGAATTTGGTAGAGCGTAACATTTTCAAAAGACCATTTGAACCCAACTGTCCTCATAACTATCAATTATTTGTGGATCATAATACGTATTTAAGAACAATTGAACAAAGATAGGTGTGTCTGTTTATGCAAGTAAACGTTCATGAAATATTTTATATCTCTTTATTTAATCTTGCAATTGCAAAAGTGACAAAAGTTGTTATCAATGTTAACTGCAGATAACTGGTTACTTTTAAAATATATATATAAATTTAAATTCTTGGGTTTATTTGCCAAAAAGCTACTATTAAGTCAATAAATTATTATTTCGATATTTAGCTTATTTTTTATATGTATCCAGAATACCTGTACCGATCACAATGCATATATAGTAATAGTTAACATATAAGTTACCTTAAAGTCTAGTGATTTTCTGAATGATCTTGAAATAATTATAGAGTTAGACTCTGAAGTCAATTAAAATCTACTAGAAATCGATATATATGTACATTCGTAGCTTCTGAAAATACGCAGAAATCGCGGGAATGCATGTTTAACCGTTCCACGTATTAAGATAACGGCAATGTCCTTGACACTATCCACCAGTATACTTTAAATTTATGCGTTTTTACACTTTTCATTTTAAATATTTCTTTATACTTGTATATCTAAAACGATATATTATGTGCAATATTTGCTACATAGCTACTACAATATATTAAAAGTAGTCGAATATCATCGTCAATCTCGTACATGGAGATAAAATTTACATAATCAATGAATTCTGAAGAAATGTCAGCAGATAAGTATACGAATAAAGTGTTCTATTTTTTTTTTGTTATAGTAGGTGTAACTGAATGTTAAAGTTGTAGACAATAACATACTGTTAAAGCATCTGCGTTGCAAAACTTAAAACATAATAGGATGCAAAGGAACTTTTTTCCAAAAATGCATTGCATAACAAAACCGATGGCTATTGTCCGATCATCGTAGCAAGCCTAACCCTTTTTTGCATATAATTGCATAACAACAGCTTAACGACTTCCTCGACTGAAATTTTAATGGGTATGAAGTAAACTGGAGCAAAAACTAATTGAAAAACGCGTCTATAACGGACTTTACCTAGAAAGGGTTTCAACATTGCGGTTAAATGTGAAACAATCGGTACAGTTATTGTGGAGGGTTTATGGTCGGCTGTAAATCATTTGGAAAAAAAGACGGTGTGGTGACGTCATAGGCCGTAAAGGTTTAACGGCGACCGATCAGCTGAGGTGTGGAGGTCGGCGCCTTGGTTGACCCTCGAGTTGCATGGAGACCTACATACGACTACTTGCCAATATTCTTGCGAAATATTCGCATATGAAGACTTCATCTAATTTTTATCTTTTTATTTATTATGAGATAGATGGCTATCGTATAATATAATATACCTTTCATGTGCGTGTCACGTATTCACTATATAATTTGTTTTTAAGTTTTGGTTTCGAGAGGAAATCATCTAAAGATACCCGACTTTTTGGCAGTAAGGCGATATTTTTACTGACTAAAGTATCCTCGGTAGCCTCAAATTCCGGGATCTATTATAGAATGCACTAATGCTTTCTTTGCGTAGAGCTCTTCCCAGAGTAAGTAGCTCTCATATGTAACTGGCCTCAACAAGCACTACAACTTATAGTCACAAGAGGTTGTTGTCGACCCAGAGTCACAATTAGTGAATGATCAGTCCCGTATCATGACCGCTTGTTTGTAAGGTTTCATAACTGAAGGCTTATAAGCCTATACATATTTCATTTATATACTATATTGTATGTAGTATACATACTTACCTTATTGTTAGTTTTATTAGAGTTTAGATTATGTCTATTGTAGAGCCTGTAGGTGTCAAAGATCATCATTACGTATTGTTTCATTAGTATCGTTTGACTCCTAACCTTTGCCAGCAGGTGTTATTTGTACACCTAAGCTCATTAACGCTTAGGAAATAATGACTTCATATAAATCTGTGAACAGTAAAAATACGCCACACAGCGTGCTTGTTTTTTTTATATGTCACTTTTGACCAGTGTTAGAAAACTTTATGCAATAAGCTGGTAGAAAACTCAATAATGCTAGTAAAATTTTAGATAATTTGGTCTGAGCACGTCTGACAAAATATTAAGTATGCTCTTCTGTAAATTCCAGAATATAAAAAAATTAATGATTTCAAAGGCAGAATTGACGATTGGGGATCTACCCCCACCAATCATCAATTCTGCCAATGCAAATTAAATAATGAACTTATTGTAGATTCTCTTCCTTCAGAAACAATACTAAGATGTTGGTTTGAAATTAGAGATTTTTTATGGAGACCCGTTCATAATCTCCACAGGCCATATACAGAACACAATAATAATTTCTGAGCAAGCCGTGCGATAACGAAATGGAACACGTCTCTAGGTACTCAGATAACCGGTGCGACTTTCTACGCATATTAAAATCGATAAACACAACGATAACGAAGGTCCATTGTTGTAGAGAATTGCTAATCAAAGATCTCGATTGAAACTCATTTGAGACTCGAGATAACACTCCGAGATCGATACAGATCGGTCTTAAATTTCTTTGTTAAGCTAAATAGGATGCTCCTTAACTCGATTTGTTCAATCAGTGGGTGTTATAGTTACGGGAAACAAATAATATTGGTTGTCTATTGTTTGTAATGAATTTATTACCGCTTTTGCTCTTTACATCTTGGTTTTAAGTATCTTGCGGTCTTCTTAATTAAGCTGGTTATTGTATTAAAACTAATTTATATAAAGATTTGAAGCATTTCTTTATTAATGAAGAAAATTATGTAGGTCAGATGATATGTATCTTGATTATTTCGATAGCGAGGCCTTACGTGCTCTGTTAACCTAGTGAGCAAATTGTAAATCGGTGCGCTCTACATATCGCCATTAAAATCTGACTATAAAACCCATTATACCTCCTTTTATCGGTAAATGCTTCAATAAAAGGCACAAGTATAACCGAGCCGTATAAATCGGCAAACTAAACAATAGCCACAGCAGTTTCGCTTGACATTTCTACGCGGCAAGTTTTTTGCATAGTGAAACAAAATTCACTTTATTTATCACAGTTATGAGAGCACCTCGCGCTGGCCAACACGTCTTCACGACTTTAATTGAACTGAAACAGTGCCTCGTGTGTCTAAATTTGTTCTTGGACCTACAAATGTATTTATGTACCGTGCTTCGCCCCGAAGATTGTCCAGACGTGTTTAGTTGTTTACTGAAACATGTGAGAAAAACGCGCGCAATCTGCTCGCCGTATATTCGGTGAGTGTTCAATTCAAGTAATGTACTGCAGAGATTTATCATGTTTACAACGTGCCTCACACGTTACACCCAATGCCATCTATGTAACCAATAGACAACAACGGGAGAACACGACAATGGTATGGCCGGTGTACATGGAACAACGCAACACATAAAAGCCTACCACACGCACATGCGAAACGTGTTTTATGCGTAAGTGTGCGTAGAACTTTCGACGCACACAAGCGCTAGTGTCCTCCGTAAAACGAGCAATTGAAATGGTTCAGCCGTTCGCCGCGCGGTGGCGTTGATTCGATGGTTCGTATCTAAATTGAAGCCAATCGTAGCCGCTTTGGATTGTGGCGCTACTGTGCTACTACACGTTTCTAACCAGAAATATTTTATATCGATGTCCCCAATAAGACCGAAATGGTTATCAACTTTTAGCATATTTGACTACATTTTCGTGAGCTTTAGTTTTTGTGACAATATTGTTTGATAAAAAATATATTCTTATTATAAACGTAGCTCGTAGGTATTCATGTAGGTATAGCTTAAAACTTGAGTCGAATGTTTTATCACATGTTTTTGTGCCACCCAGTTAGTTTTGAGTCACTCGTGTGAATGCACGCGTGCATAATTGATGGCTGTGAAGGAAATGGGAGAGATTCGTTTGAATGTTTATGTGTGCTTATAGAGTTTCATGCATAGCGGTTAACTCTACCACAGAATATACATACGTGATAACAAATTTTATTTTATATCTACATAAAGCTTATTATTTGAGTAATATATTATGCATAATACGTAAATAATCATGAAATATATTAATTGAGATGAATATATTTGATACAATTGACTTTTGATATATTTTTTTACTTTTTCCTTACCTCATACTTCAGGTTCGTAAGTAGTTTAGCTAGATATCTAAAGAAAACAAAATAGATCTCTCACAGAATATTATTCTTTTAGTAACTCATGATTTACATACGTACCTACCTATATAACGATTATAACTCACCTTATAATATAATATTTATGTCGAACATATTATAATGAAACGGTGTCTAATTATAACTATTCGTATGTCGTCAACTCTTTACTATCCCACAGATGGATATGGGTCTCTTCTTAGAAAGAGCTTAAGGCGTGTGCGGATTAGTTGACACATCTTTGTGGACTTTTTTAGAATTTTAAGGCGTTTTGGTTTCCTTACAATATTGTCCTTCAACGTAATTGATTAAAGTGATGGTTAAATTAAAATCTTGTATATCGCTTGAAGCTACAACTATCGATGAAATGTTATATTTTATTTATGGACTTATTCAGGCGACATTTACTTTGAGCAGTTGTCGCTATTATAGCGGTATAACTTTACGGTGTAGTTAGGTTAGTTAACAAAATGAAACTAATTAAGAAGAAAACGAAGAAACAATTTCTTACACTAGCGTCATTCTTTTACCATTATTTTAAAATGACTCTACTTTTTGGATTTAGCTAAAGTTCGGGCTTTACGCGCGAGAGCGGAAACTCCCCCTTGCCCTCTCTCATCTAACTTGCGCCATTACGGGCTCTTCCGTTCGTTCAATTTGAAATTTGAAGCTGATGCCGCGATATATGGCACCGCAGATTCACGGGACAAAGACTCATGGATTTAAGATTCCAAACTCCCGAGAATGTAAGCCATGAGTATCTACTTGTACAGCCCTACTTACTAAAATATACATAATTATATAACTTTTTCTACTTATAATATGGAATTTAGATCAATAGTTTATTTATCGTTACAATCAATACCGGTAACATTACCAGATCTATTTCCTGACTTAAAGTTAATATGTGAGTTACACATTCTTGAGGACTAGATTTAACGCACTCTTTTATGATAGTAGTTTACCTATAATTGACTTCAGATAGTATTTTTATTATTATTCCACTCATGGCTTATGGGTGGTACAAACTAAGTAAAAGCATTTTTTTCTTTCCAAGAAAAAATGTATCATTTTCTTGGAATGAAAAAATGCATTGTTGAAATGAAAAAATATCCATGTTTGCAAAATTCGATATAAGTTGTCACATCACTTTCATAGATTTTATCTACTAGTATTCGGGTTTATATTGATGAAAATAATCATAAAATATTTTATTTTCCATAGATTTTTTCAAATAGATAAAACATGAAATACGTCTACCAGCAACTATCTTAGATGTATGCTCCTCAGAAGTCTTAAAAATAATTTCTTTTAGTTGCACGGCACGTCCGTGCGTTATTTTAGACGAGCCAATTCCACCGTCTCGACTACACCGATACTGAAATCTGAAATCATTCCCTTTTACACAAAGACGAATAAAACTTCTGGTTGAATTTCAGAAAAAGTTTATTTACTTCGCGTGTTAGAAGAAACTTGTAATTTATCTAAGAGTGTGCAGGTTAACAGTAAATAAGTTAATCTTTTGAGATTCACTTACTGTTATATACGGTTCCTATAAATCTCTTTTAAACACTTTTTACATAAGGCATTAGATAGGATATTAGATAAATCTCTTTTAAACACTTTTTACATAAGGCATTAGATCTTCCAAAACTGGATATAGGAAATATTCACTTAAGCCTAGAACTCACTGTACGTATGCATCAATGTTAATTTAATAGACATCTTTAAACATATTTCTGTTAGGGAGTCAATATACCTGACGTCTATACTAAACAAGGTGATTTGAATTGTAAAATCATAGTTATTCTAGTTAATACTACACTGTTTAAGCTAGGCCCTGATACCATAATCTTAACTACAATAGCGTATAAATTATATCAATTACAAAACAATCATTTTAAAATCAATTTTAATTAAATACAATTGAAGTTTATTCCTCTATGTATATATTAACTTCACGTAATTACCAAACTACAAAATACAAACTCTATATAAATCCAATTTCGTGTTGAAACTTCCGTAATTTTGCCACCCCTGGCGCTTCTCATGTTGTAATAATTTCGACAAATATCATGCGACTTTCGGGAACTATGTGACGTAGCATTATATTGTAGAAGTGTGAATGAGGTAGCTAGATATTCCTCAACTTGCTAGAGAGGGTAGATATATACTATCGTTACATTTGATGTAATGATTACAATAAATAAGTTAAAATAGTACAAATGCTTATCAAATTATAGAAACCAGTATTGACACCTTCTTTGTACACATACTTACGCTTTGTTTTAATTTTAAACCATTTTAATTTTATTAACAATGATTTTCATATATTACATATTACTAATGCCTAGGTATGTATCTAATACAAATAAATAAACACATTTTAAAGATTGTCCAAATATTAATATTTTCAATTTTACAAAAACTAATGTACAACTAAATTAGCTTCATTTCTGTACAACTTTCAGAAGTTCGCCACCCTCATATCACACCACATGTTGTTTAGTTTTACTACAGTGTACAATATACGATACAACTATTCATATAAAGTTTTTGTGATATCTTCATATAGCAAAAGTGGATGGATAAGGCAAAGCAATATCGGCGCAAAGAGATCCAATTTGTGGAGCCCCATTTGTAGGAGGGACAAAGTTTTCTAGGTAACTTGTCGCTTCTTACTATACATTTTCAAAGGTTTTTGGTATAATCTTAGGTGTTAGAAAAATTTCAATATAAAATACAATTTTATTATAAATAAAAGCATTGGACGCACTTACATCTTATTTCTCTTTGACATATATTTTAATTTATATAGTATTATCAAATTACAAATAAGCCTTAGAATTATTTTTGTAGTCAGAGTACAGTTTCACCAAAGCCAAATCCACTTACGTATTTCTGCTTAACAGTTACATTAGTGCTGCAGTGTCTCGTCCTGAAAAGTATGGTAAGGCAAAGTAATTATGAGTGGGAACAATATACGTTTTACTTTAAGTAAAACGTGCTTATATGGCATTGATTACAGTTTATGGGCGTAATGAGCCGATTAAGGTTAGGCGTTTTGCTTATTCATTTACTCAAAACTAGTAACATCGTTAAAGAAACATTAAGACAAAAAACCCGACTGCTTAAAACAAAATTCTTGTTTATAATGATTTATATTTTATTTAACGTATATATGAGATTTTGTTGAAATAGTTAAGTAAAAGTTTTATAATATATTATATTCTTAAATTGGTCTATTTACTAGCTTTCATTTAGTACCCAGTAGGTAGTAGTTGTGAAAAAGTACTCTCCCCCATTTTTCCTCTATTTCCAGGCGCCATTTTTTTAAATTATATAGCCCATGTCACTTTACAAACCGAGACGATTCTAATGATATACATACAAACAAATATACATACATACGCTCGAAAAACATTACCCTCCTTCTGACGCAGTCGGGTAAAAAAGCTGTCTTAAAATTAAAGAGTTACCTACCTATTTTTCCTTATAAACACTACCTGTGTATGTGCCACCTTCACGATACTTTAGATATTGTATCAAGAATATCGTACACGTAACAAACACAGCGGTACAACCAATATGAGAGCAGGAAAGGCATCCAATTTGCGCGAATTCTCGAGACGTTCTTTAGATTACTTGACACTATTTCTTTTATTATATCACTGAAACAAGATACATAGAAAAAAGTGTTATTCAATACACTTGGATGTTGTCGTATTATTCTCGTAATAATTGACTTTTTTCATATAGGTAATATGAGTTAATTTGTATGATATCAAAATTACGTTTTTATACTTCTTTTTACTTATATAAATGTTTGAATAGTGAGTAAAACGTAGATATTAATGTGAAGCATTCCTACTTAGTTATTTGAAAGTTTTATTGATCGAGCTTAATTCGTCTAAGCTCGATTGTTTGGGTTCAGATGCAAATATCGGTAAATTAAATAAAATATTTAAGAAACGCATTTGTAGGTTTCGGACAGACATAAACATTGATATGGTGTCATTTTATCGTCTAACTAATAACTATATTTAAATGATAGTAATAAGAGGTAATACAGCTATAAAATATAGGATACTATTTTAACGAGGCGATAAATTATGTGCACTGTAATTAAGTAAGAGATGAAATAAAAACTTGACACTTATAATAATTATATCGGTATAAGGTAATCGATAGAACGTAATTAACTAGTAAGTGCCTATTATTTTTTTTACAGACTAGATACTATTGTCTCTTGGTAATTTAGTTTGAAAAAAGGTTAATTAAAATTAAAAACTGGTAGTGAATACCGTATAAATAGAGCTGGAAACTCTATTAAAATGTATTCTAACTTTTTAAATCATAGGAACTTATATTTTGCATAGAATTGCGTATTGAGGGTCTGAATACTTAATTATTAACATAAACTTACTTAATCCTTGCATAACCCGAACAGATACATATATATGCACGTGAAGAAAATCAATACAATCATTTTTGTTTTTTAATTGAGTAAATAGTTTCATTAAAAAAATACCACTAGATACTCATGATCATACACTAAGTTTATTATCATTAATACTAAGTTTCATTTACTTACAATACTTTATAATAATTTTGGCTTACTATGACTACGTTATTCCTACTGAGAAGAATTTTTGGGATGACTTCCATAATAATACAATATGCTGAATGGTATTCAGCATATTGTACGACTGTTGCCAAATAACGCTAAATGTAGCTTCGCTGAGCGAATGTACTAATAAATTTCTTAATTTAATTAAAACGATTCGCCTCATGTGACGCCAATGATGCTAAAAGTCCGCCAACATAAACAAGTTGGGTCTCGACCAACGCAACATTGTTTTACTTACTGATAATACGTTTATTTGTCCGTTTTGAAGCGCTTAAATTTGATTGAAATTGAATGAATTTTATACTAGATAAGTTAAAATATTACCTAGATACAATGTTTCTCATTTAGAAAATTAGGTAGGTACATAGCATAATTGATGTAATGCAATATCGTTAATAGATATAGGAAACGAGCATTTTGTCTACTTAGTAGTAAGTGGTCATCCATGGACATCTGTAATCCAGCATGTTACCTGAGGTAAGTTACAGATACGTTGCTACCCCTGAAGACTAAATTGAAATATTTCGGATAAGTATGCCTTCCTTATCACACCCTTCAAACTAGAACACGGCAGCGCTACATTGCTGTTATTAGGCAGAGATAGATGGTGGTGTTGCGTCTGGAGTCGAGTTCTACCATCTTCATATGGTGGTCTTTGCGATCCATGGATAGCTGTCATCCTTGCAGTTAGTCATAGAAGCGTAGGTATCTGTAAACATCTGAGGAATGGTCAGACCATGACCACAAAATTCAAAAGCGTAACGTTGTTCAATCAAACCGGAATAAATGTAATCAGATCAAATCGTTATTTTAGAATATTATTTGAGTATATGCATAAGAATGAAAGTGAGTGATTACAGAAAATGTAATAGACATCATGATACATCATGGTAGATATTTCATTTCGTTTGTATGACACGTCCAAATATTATCCATCTTGGAATTGAGTCATTCTTTGGAATAAATTTATCTATTGCTTGGTTCCTCGCTATGCTGAATAGCTAGAATCACTTACTGTAATCAACTGATAAAAGATAATTAGTAAGAACCAACGACACCTTTTTAACAATGTTTTAAAATTCGGTAGGTACGTCATAAAAATAACGTGTTTATTTTATTCTATTAAATAAATCACCAATTTTATCTCCAATAAATAGGAGCAGATGTTTCTTATAAGTCGGTATAATGGGGAATAAATAATTTGCAATTAAGTATCGATACCTAATCTTTACTAAATTATGTTAACCAAGTTTTAGGTTCCATTATAATTAAGTGTTCATTCATATCTTTATTTTTATTTAGTATACAAATTATGTAAAAAAGGTATAATTTACTTTTAATTAACAAAGGAAAACAGAAAAAAACTTTAATTGTAAAACTTTACCTGTAAAAAACTTTTTTAACTGTAAAAAACAGAATTAAATGTTTAACATAGGAAGGTTAAATAACATGACTGGATCTCTAAATATTATATCAAATATGGTTGAAGCTGGAATTCGCAATTTTCCGTCAGATGCGGGATCCTTGAAGTTACCGGGGTATCCGAAAGGCTCATGCAAAATGTATGCCATCGTGGGTTTCTTCGTAAAATTTGTATCAGAGGGGGAATAGTTTGGCGTGTCCCTACTCAGGCTTCATATTTTTCATGAATGTATATCGAAAAGAATTTCTATTTCGTACCCGAGTAGGACAACAACAAAATTTAGGTATATTTATATTCGTTGTTTACTTGTTATAAGGAAACTTGTTTGCTGTTTTGTACATAGTTGGTGTCAATAGAAAGAAACTATCAAAATAATTGAGTAAATTCAAACTGTCTCATTCATGAAAACTTTGGAGTTTTGTAGCAAACTTCAGATAAATAATATGTTTATTTATTAATAAGAAACCTACTTTAATGGCATTCATGTAATTTATTTATTTACTACTTTTGAGGAATAAATTATTGTCTTATGTATGCTTAAATTTAATGAAATGCTTTAGATATTATAGAATACATGATCATATCTGCTTACTTGTAAGCCTAATAGAGTGGCGGTAGTGTCTTTAATAGTTCGTCTCAGGTACAACTTTATAATTCTTCAAACACATAACTCTCTCCAAACGACACAAGTAAAAGTTAATATTTTTAATAACAAAAACTATAATAACAAAACAGCATTGTTACCGATTTACTTTTATTGCACCTGACAAAACCCAGAAGCAAAATATGGTTTAAAAAACACACACTAAAAAAAATCAAGACAATTTTAAAGCCTTTATGTGTTTACAATGATGCAGTAGCGTAATATTTTTATGGCGTGACGCCTCGTTCAAAGGGGCTTAGTTTTTGTTGAAAGTGAAAGTTGATTTTTAGTAATTGGTTCTAAAGGATTGTAAATACTCGTTTTCTTAATAATTTAACGTAAGTGATGTAAAATACTTACGTTAAATTATTAAGGTATAGATAGTAGGAACTTGTGGCAGTCAAAGTGTAATGATTAGTTATCTGTTATGTGTATTTATACGTAAACCAGCAATGGAATATAATGTGGTATAGGAATTTGTAAGGCTATTCCATTGCTAAAAACGGGTTTTCAGACTAAGAAGGGTTTAGTTTATAATTATATACCACGATAGGTGTATTCGTTAAAAGCTTAATTTTTATTATTATATTACTTATATTTAATACATGATTTTCAACATGTTCACAATATGTAGGTTCCTATCAAACTTACATTAATTGATTTTAGATGACATTTTGATCTTGCCATATTTGCTATTCCATAATTGGGTTTTGGTATGAGTACCTTAGTACTATTTTTTGATAATTAATTTGTTTCATCCGACTTATTTTTGTAGGTATATGATTGTCCTACGTTGCTGGTATTTCTTGCACTTAACTACTTCCCAATAAATCCTTTTCATATGCACCAAATTTATGGACTCTACATTATTTTACGTTCCAGTTTTATCTTTCTCTACCTTTCAGCGAGATCTTAATTTCAGTTCACGCTCTCATATAAACTGTCCGCACTCATCGACACGCTCAATCAGCACTACATTCAGTGTTTTAGTAAAAAATCAACAACCATCTATTTTTAATTTATTAATTGCTTTTTTATTACTTTTATAATCTAAATGAAACCAAATCTATAACCAAACTAATAACCATAGATATTAAACTAAGTATATATAATATATGGAATCGCTTTGCATCCAACTACAGGTCGAAAAGATGAAGCCTTAAGTACTTACAGCGCAAGAAATAGTTATTATTAGAAATAATAGTATATTATTAGCATTGTTGACTATTAATCGATATCTACTGCATAGATAGGTATTACAAGAATATTTCAGTAACACAGCGTACCATAGCAACTCATTTCTTAGTCGAGCTTAAAATACGCCACCAGCCAAGTTCTACTTCATACTCTAAATTGCAATTACAGCCTCCCCGCTGGCGAGATAAGCGTAAAACTTAGCCTGCAGGTGAATGCAAATACCTACTCCAGACCTCCGAGAGCAGTTTAGATAAAAGCCCCTTTGTTTTGTCTGCATCCCTTGGCGCAGGATAATAAAATACCTAGCTAACTTCGACGCTAAACCTAACAGTTGTTTTATTTCTACAACCATTATGACTGAGTTAGTGCTCAATACCGTTTTATTTATGCAGTGATGAAGTTTTTTTAGGGTTCCGTAGACAAATGCTTGAAGACAGAATACTCATACCTATTTGGATGTTTGATTATACTTTTACGACTATCGATACATACTATATACGGATACGCTATGCGTCTGTATGTCATGGCCATTTTACTACGAAGATATATAGATAAAACTTATAGTAAAAACAGAACTTATAAAATACTTTCATCAACAATTAGCTTTAAATTTAATGTGGTTATTGAGACAGACACATTTTTAAAGAAATATTTCAATTACTTGATATAACCTTACTATTTGCGCTTACGGATCGCAGGAATAACTTTATCTTCTACTTACAACAAAATATAGACTTATTTTTGCTGCTATTAAAACATTCTAAGCCTACGGAACCGTCCGACACGCACGTTTTCGTTCTTACGTACACGTTCTTAGAGACTTATACATTTTATGTTTGAAATGTATATTACAAAACAAAGCCAAAAAAGAAAAACCGTCAAAGTTTTCAAGGTGTTTTCCGAAACATTTAATAAAATTATGGCAATAGTTTATCCTGAAAGAAAGTTACGCGAGGCGTCACGTTGTCTGACGCATTATGTAAATGTGTCTTTTTAATCTTCACGAAAACAATGTGAGTCGGAATGATAGCTAATAGGCAAGACTCGATGCAAGTCACGGATAGATCCAATATCTACATGTAAATTTGAAAATCTTGTAAATAAAATCGTGGGAGCGACGAGCGGGCAATTTCGTTCGTTTCCTCGCGATGAGCCCTGTAAGAGAGAGATTGATTTCATTAACATGTTTGCTATATCTTGCTATTTCCTCCAAGGGCTGTTTATCTTGAGCGCAATCCAATAAAGTTACACTGGGGTTTGTCATATATAATCATTGTAAGAATATCCCCAATCTCCTTATTACGTTATGAGTTTCCTTCCTGTTCTACTCATAGATATATGCGGTTCTTATTTTGGCTTTTATTAAGTCTGATATTTCCTTATTACATAGCTAAAGTTGCTTGATTAAAATATGTTAAGTAATGTTACTCCATGGAACTTTATACTTATATTTTAGTAACATGCAAAGGGATTGTATGCAAATGTGCTTACATGTTCTTTCGTAATATCCGATAATAATTCTGCACGTCACCTCAAGCGTTGAGGACAATGTCGACGCAAGGACACGATAACATGTGTCGCCAATTTCTAATTATTTTTATGTGTCTGCTACGATATTTACACGGATCGCATCTGAAAAGTAACAAAAAAAAATTTAAATACAACTTTATACGTAATACTAATCGTTAATCTATACACGAAGTTATCTTAGTAATGCGATGTAGTATACCTACTATCAAGTGTAATAACAATATTAAATCAGTAGGTATTCCACCCAAAAATATCCAGACCGTCTGATCCTTCGAACGTGATCGACAGACGAAACGAGGCACAGAATATTTTCATCAAGATATTAGGCTTATTTTCTTATTAAAGTCGAGTCCCACTTATATTTTATGGCGAAACTAGAGACGAGCAAACTTGTTTTGTAATGGCACAAAAGGGTCTCGGGTTTACAAAGGCTAAAGGCAAAATGCAGTTGAGTCGATCTCTATGCAAATTTAATAACAGTTGCTCTTATAAATTACGATATTTTGGAGCAACGAAGTAATAACAGTAATTGCGATTTTTCACCATTCATGTTAATTATCTTCTGACTTTACTTAGCTCGTTAATTTTCGCGAAGAATTAAAATGCAGATATTTTACACAAAAGATTAGGTATATACTTTAGTACTTAGTACTGGTTCAGTTTGTTTTATATAAAATGTATTTAATTTAAGTAACTGAAATATTAAAAACGATTTGTAGGTAAGAACTCTTAAGGATTTTTTACTGGGTCGTGTGTGCCATGGACACACAAAGACTAATACAGAAACACCCAGACCCATTTGCAATCTAAATTCATCATTCAGATTTCTATCTGGCTGGATTACAAACCCCTAACTGTATGCAAGTCAGCCCGGTGTGGTGACCGCTCAGCCACACGGGTTGTAGCAATATATATCTACTTTCGATTATTCTTATATTGGATTATATACTTATAATGTTTGTATGTAGGTGGATAGGTACGGACTAAAATGCTAGCGTAATGGAAGTAAAACGGTAGCATCCTCAATTTAGATGCAGGAGATATTTATGAATAATTTTAACATAGTACTCGTAACTAGGCTTAACATTTGAAATGCCATTAACTTTAGATAGCGAGTGACCTCGTTTCCACTTGGAGAATTCGGTGTCTAATTCCCTGGGCGCCGATTATTATACACCGGCGATTTTCGTTTGGTTATCTACTTATTTTTATGTCTAAATACGTTGGTAATTATGGTTATACATATAATCTGCGGCAAGAAATGGTGTTTAAAAAGTACCTATTAAAACTGCTCATTAAAATTATTTTTTCTGTGTTCTTCTAAGAAAACCATTTGATTTGATCCATTATCTTTAGGCGTTCACAATATTGTATTTATAATGACGAATTAAGGTGAATATAAGCTTATAATTTAAGAAATAGATAGGTTAGATTCTCGCTCATGATATTTTGTGTATGTGTACTAGATACGTAGACATGTATTTATTTATTCAGTAGAACTGTTAATGTTAGTAACTATACAGTCGATTACCTACGGTGGTGTATTGATGTCAGTGCCGGCCCAAAAAAATATGTGCTCAATGATTTTCCTATAGGATATACAAAAAAATAACAATGTTTAGCTGACCCAAAGACGTGCTGACAGGCGCCCAGTTCCACAGGGTGCATATATGGAACTGGGTGCCTGGAGCGACTCGCCCTATAGAAGAGCCGGCCCTGATTCAGATGTTGTTTGTTTCATAGAAAATAATCAAAGTCGCCTGTCGGTCGTTCGGTCGCCAGTCTGTATAATCCAAAGAGCGGACCTAACGTGAAATTAGAAGGGAAATAGGACGAGATAATTACCTCCCCGCGCTTCCGTCGGTCCTCGCTGCCGAGTTTAATCTGTTTAAACTTTTATTTACTCCGCTTACCCAGAATTGAGCCGATTAGCACAGAGTAGGGCAAGAAACTTTCTTCTTTGCTGTCATGTTTAACTTCCCTATATTTTATCGAATATTATATTATTGTAAATACTGGTTAGACTTCCTAGTTTAACCTAGTTATACTGGAATAAGAAGCGTTTGGTATCCGATTTGTTCCAATTATATTGACATACCTACTGTTCCACCTAATTAAGAAAAAAATAACGGATGGAGCAATTCTTTTGGATTTGGTTGCTCCAGAAGAGTCCAATGTCTTCTACTGCAGAGCTGGATTTCATTATTGATAATAAGTTTTACAATAAATCTAAATTTAATTATAATTTGAAAAGTTTAGATAAATTCTCAAATGTAAATTTTAGATCAAGTTAATTTATTTTTATTTTGAAAATAGTCAATTTACTGAATAAAATTACAAATAGTAAATTAAAAATAAATGAAAACGTCTTTCTTTACTAAAAGTTTTGTTACGTTTAATTAGAGACGGACCCGGGCATAGCATTTCAAGCATTCGGAACATTTCAGCTTAAGTTAGGTGTATCCGTCCGAGCAAGCAAAATACTCCAACCTTCTCAATTATTTGCACTAAACTCACTACACAAATAGGTACAGTACAAGAGATATACCTTATACCTACAGATGTACCTAATACCTACTTATTACTTAGGTACGTTTTGTTTGTGTTCGTGTCAATAAATACCAATTAGAGGGTACGCTCTGAGGACGTACCTATATTTTAAGTAAGGGATTCCCTATTTAAGCGATGGAATTATTCTTACAGTAGAATATTGTGTGGTTATTATAGTAGGTAAATCTAAAATCTAGTAAGAGCATATATACCTATATAGGCACTATCTAGATTCTAGATAGTAGTTAGGTAGATATGTTCTAACTATAATATTGTATAAATAAATCTATACAAAACAGCTAAATTATGACAGTTATTATTATTATTATGAACATTATACTTAAGTATTATTTTTATGTATGTATATTTTCGAGTCTAATTTCTCCATTTACTCGTATAGATAGGTACTAGTTACTAAGTTGACGGAAGTTAAAAGTAAGCTTGCTGTAGTAACAAATTATACAAAACATGGAGTGATAATAAATTTTATTACTCTATAAACAGTTATACTCATTGTCTAAACATGAACCTATTAAATTTTATTTCTTAATTAATAAGAGATTTTTGTAACTACCTAAATATTCACGGTTGCTTGTTATGAATGTCTTTATTAATTTTATTTTGGTAATTGTCTACATTTTAGGTAGATCTATAGTTAACATTGTTGTGACATTTTACTAATTATAATTTAATTTATATGATAACTATAATATAATAACTATTACTAATAACCTGCGGCTTCGCTCGCATTTTCAAACTTCTTGACATTCCATATGACATTCTTGACATTATTATATAATTTCTGTAAAATATTTCTTTTTAAATATATATTTTTCTAATGAAGGCATCCTATGTTTTTTCTAACACCTCTAAGAATACGTGTACAAAGTTTCATTATAATCGGTTCAATAGTATTGGCGTGAAAGCGTAACAAACAAACTTACATTCACATTTATAATATTAGTAGGGATAGCTTATACTGCTCTGCTCGCTCCGGTGATGGTTACCATGGTAATGAGTAGGTACCTATCCCATGTTTTAATCCAGGTCAAACCCTAGATATAGGTATGACTTCTGTACGTACATTAAGTAGGTACATATAGATAAATAAAATAATATTAAAAGGACGTGGGCACCTATGGGTATTTAATATTAGACCACCTACTTTGTGAGGTATAAGTTAGGTAGGTACATAAATATAAACTCTACCTACCACTAAAAATATACATTCTTTTCTGTTCAGTAAATTTAAGATTAAGCTTAGAAACACAAACCGAAATAAACTCTGTTCAATGACGCTTCCAATTCCTTTGTAAAATGCACTTGCAACGCGGCGGCCATATTACCGACCTTTCCATCCCGAAACACCTTTGCGTGCAACACATACTTGTCTCTGTCACACTCATATCAAACTGCATATCGTTATCTCTAACCCCCGAGCCCTCTGCACCCAATTAGGACAATACGCATGCGCGCTGCGTCAATGTCAAATCAATCTTCGTAGGCTGATGCAACCAGACATAATTTTATTTAGTATTATATTCCTTGTATGATATTGTCCAGTTATTTAATATGGTCATGTTTTTGTTACAGATTTATGGAGGCAAAAACGAGATGTCGTCAAATAATCAGGTAGGTGAAATATGTTCAAAATTATTTATTGTATATTTTTCAATACCTACTTACGTGTATGAATAGTAGTGGGTGTTACTGCTTTGGGAGACAATTCTTTGAATATAAATGTACTAATTAAAATATATTAATATAAAACCGTTAATTAAACCGCTTGAGAAAACATAAAAAATTACTTAAATATTCATGAAACAAAAGTAATTTAAATAATCATATGATACCCACTACATATCACTTGGATTTCGCCTAGTAGACATGATCGCATTCGACTCTTGTTAAATATTTAGTCATAGACGGTAGCAAACGGCATATTTTTACGAGTGGCAACACGGACTCATTACTATCTTATTACACACGGTGTCGGCGCGGGCGATGAGCCCAAACACATCCAATTTCCCAACTTCCCATTTATTGATATTGACTCGAAGAGGACGCTCCGTAAATGCTTCCGACCCGAGATGTCATTTTGCTGGAAGCGCCGAGCACTACAGGTATTCGAGTTTGGAATTTTATACCTACCTAATTTGTAGAGTTTAGTAGATCTGCTTAATAAGTTATATTACTTTGGATTTCTTTACAATTGATTGGTCGAATAGAATTATAATATAACGTGTTATGGAAATAATTGATCCTTAAATCACATTTAAATATTCTTCTACATTCTATGTATATTCATTTATTACATATTTAGAGGATTATGGAGGTCAACATTTAAACTAGTAAACGTAGAGAGAGTTGACAAAACCTACTTCAGTAGGTACAGTTGTTTCGATATGACTTATTAGTTACGTAGCTACGTAAACTACACCTAGATAAAACACTATCTAGCAAATAGTTTTGTAACTGAATCTATGACTTCGATTTATCATGGTATCACTTATTATCATCAAACCTAACGCCAGATAAGCCGAGACCGGGACGTGACTTGTGAAAAAGAGACGTTTGCCCCTGGACGTCAATTTGTACACAGCTCGCGTAAACACCAAGGGAACTACGAATGCCTACATATTAAGCTTCATTAGTAACTATCTCTATCAATGTGTGCGTACATTTTAGGAAAACTACGTGGAAACAGTATTTGGCTCGTGGTGCCTACTCGTTCAATTAGCTATATGTAATCAATTAAATAAGGAGAGTCAAATACGCTTGGGCAGTTAATAGGTTGGTATCTGATAGATCTACTTACTTAAATTAAAATATAGATTAGGTTATATATATAATAAAAAATAATTTTAACTTCGACATATGTACGAGTATTTAGATATACCTACCTACCTACCTAAAACCATGATTTTTATTAATCATTTCCCGATAACTTTAAAAATATTGAATTTTTACTTTGGATTCATTTGTAAAAGTCTTTTGTAAACATGTTATTTATGTCAACAGCATAAGCATAACTAAGGTTAAACGTACATTTTTTTAATTAACCAGCATATTAGGTTAAATACCTACATACTAAATATTCAAAAAATAACCAATCAGTGTAAGTTGAGGTCGGGCCAGAAAAAACAAAATGCCCGAGGGTCGATCGTACGATATTCCTAATATGGTAATGCAAAACGATATACGAACCCAAACTCGATATCACGACTGGTCGTCATATAAGGAGTTGTGTTCACAGGACTCTTACTATATATTGCTTCAATATTTACAATTTATTCGAGCATTTGAGCTATTTTAAATATTTACCAAAACATACAAATTAAGTTGAAGTTAATATATATTATAATGGCTTATAGACTGTGTATCAAATTTCATATTTTTTGTTTGTATATTGGTTAGTATTATCCTGCACGTTATAGTATACACATGTCTAGCCATATAAATAAAATTGAAGTGTCTGTTTGTAATATCAAAATAACAGCTTTTTATCGATTGCATATGAAAGTATATACGATACGGATAACAAAACATCAATTACCAAAATGTTTGTCTGTCTGTCTGTTTGTTCCGGGTAATCCCTGAAACCGCTGAACCGATTATGACGGGACTTTCACTGTTGGATAGCTGATGTCATAAGGCGTAATTTAGGCTACTTTTATTTTAGATAATGTAATTAGGGTTCCGTAAAGAAATTAAAAGCTTAGAAACCGCGCGCGCTCTACGCGCACTATGTTAGTTTCTATCAGTCCTCTCTGAAGCAATACTATAATGATAAAATTATTTAAGGTCTAAAATTTCGGTTAGGTACATATATATAACTATGTCAAGTTACAATTTTTAAACGCGGGTATAACCGCGGGGTTCAGCTTGTACATAATAAATTTAATACAAAATTAGATTTTTAATGAACCTATCTAATAGGTATAAGGTATAACATTTGGCGGCACTTACAACGACCTATGAAAATACTGAGTTACACAGAGCTCTGCTTAAAATTAAGCATTCTTGTGGAGACATTCCCTTAAAATCTCTGCTACGTAATAACGTATATTACTCTCGTATTCTTACAATATCAGACAATACCCAATCCAAACGAAATAGGTTCAGAATTTTGTTGGTATTTTGATAAAAGTAAATTGCTTCGTGTCTTTTAAAATTTTGTACAGAATCTTCCTTATTATCTGTATTAAGTACTTATATCTGTACGTACATGTTATTTATATGTAGGTATTAGCTTGTTATGAATAAGGAGGTATTCAACCTGTCAACCATTGTGACTTAAGTATTAAATGTAGTCATTATATTACAGATAAGTATACCCTATATAATTAATATGCTTCGAAAATGATATAACTATCAGACTTGCTTGTTACGTAAGAGTATACTCATAGTATTAGGTAACCTACCCTTAAATAAATTGTAATTTTTAATGCTAAAGGCTTTTATAGCGATTTAACGCATTTGAGAGACAGTATACTTATTCCCATCTCTACAAGTAAAATAAAATAAAATATAAGATTTGTTCATTTTAACAAGTCACTTTTTATGCAAAGCTCAACTGTTTTCCGTAAATGTGAAATAAAGGTGACCTTATTTGGAAAGAGAGCATGAAGCCTGAGTCTCTATCGATTTTATGTGACACAAGTTATCTAACTGTCTAACTTCCGTACTATCCCTTATTTAGGTTACTGTCCCCTTCTTATTTTGGAAGACATCAGTTTGAGGATATCTTTGCTGGGAGATAGTCGTCATAAACATATGTATGAAGTTGACAGTGAAATATCAATCATTGAAAATTCATGTAATTTTTAATTGAACTCATTTACAAGAAACGTCAACGTATGATACTTCATCTATCATCTAATACGACCTTTTATTTGAGCTGTTGGCACGATACCAAAAATAATAATATTTACCTACGTCAAATTCCAATTAATTCGCAAAACCAATCTGGTTGAATTTCGGAAATGTAATTACGCGAGGGTGCCGGCCCGCCCGCATTTACATGCGTAATTAATATAAACAAGAAAGCCGAGAGACCAGTGCAAAAATACCAACGCAAATATTTTTTACTAAATAAACTTATATGTATCTACATATATGTATCAATACTTTATCATAATTATCTAAATAAGTATCGATAAATAATAATTAATCATTGTGTAAATTCATTTTCGATGAATTACTGAATTATTTTGATCACGTGTCCATAATTTGTTACATTATTGTTTTAATCAAAAATCATGACATTGTTGAAAAAAAATCGAATTAATTATATGTGTAAAACAATCTAACAATCAATAAAAATAACAATCTAAAAGGTAAAATAAGTTTCCTGACAATTAATTACACTA
>MOOZ01000507.1:1256498-1275507 GCA_002930495.1 Cecropterus lyciades | reverse complement strand
TTGTTTTAATCAAAAATCATGACATTGTTGAAATATAAATCGAATTAATTATATGTGTACCAATCTAAAACATAAAATAAGTTTCCTGACGATTAATTACACTAATTTTATCGGGAAGGCTTGAGCGCTATTAACAATTATATGGTTTTATTTATAGGTATTTGAGGCGTGCTTATTGATCATTCCAAATGTTTTGTATCTAATATCAATTATACATATTTATTACGATACCTTATTGTATAAATGTAGAAAAAAATTGCCGATTTTTATTTCCTGGACTCTCAATTCAACTGAATTTCGAATAAAATTGGAACCTGTCTGCTATAGTGGAATAAACGAAGCCAATCAGAGATAAATAACCTTCGGTTCACAGCGTGCCCGTTTCATTTGCATGTCGAGAGCGGGAGGGGGGGGAGGGACATGGGACAATGGCGGCTCACCTGACTACTCGGGTACACGTAGCAATTGTTCTGTTGCGTGCTACTCTTTCAGTTTCAATTTACAAATAGTCGTTACGAAAAATTGTAATGGATTGTTGTTACTAAGTTACCTATTCCTGCTTTTTAATACTGATGTCCTTTGGACCTATGTAAGTTCGTTTAATATGGGTTTGAAGCTAAGTTTTTTTTTATTTTTGCTTCTTATATAGAATCTTTGGAAATGTAAAATTATATTGAGCATTTCCTACAGGAAATAGATACTTTGGTATATTTATTGAAACTACCTTTAGTTTAATTAATATTGTATTAATATATCTATCTTAATAGTTTTTGATACAAATGCTTTTTGTAGGTACCTACCAAAAAAAATCATAGTCCCGTCAGTTGTTTTATTCATAAACAGATTTCGAATCTATAGTCAGTTGAGTTCACTGACCTCATTTAGTAACGTCGTACATTGTGTAGGTAGGTACCTACTCTAAAATTTTATTTTGAACCATATAACTATGTGACAAATGATGATCAGCATGCTATTGCTGTGTACCGCATGCCAGATTCGAACCCTGGCCACGTAGACGTCTTAATTATTTAATATTTCTCTGTATTTGAATTTGTACGTTTGCCTTCTCATTACTTCATTTCTAATATAGGTTATTTTAGAGTTGATGGTTCTCATGAAAGCTTTTATAATATAAGAAGTAATAACGATAAATTTGAGAATAGTATGGTAGTTGTCCAATATTCCAACAGCCATGTACTTAAGTACTGGGAGCTTGACATTTGTCAGGATATTAGTAACTTAAAAAAAATGTCGTATACTATCAAACCAAATAAATATTTGTATTGCTTTGACTAAAAAATCAGTGCTCGTATAAAATACTGCTCAAATGTGTACGATAAAATACAAATATTATTTGTCTAGACCTACGATCGTGAACTTTATAAGTTTGCAGCTGCATTTATGAATAAAATAAAATATTTGTTTCGAAAAAGCACCTTGTATTGGAAATATGTCCGCAGTTACTCCGTAGAGGACGATCGGGGAATCTCGATATGAATTGCTAACGTTGTTTGGACATGAATCGCTTTACAAAATACAATTTTAAAGAATGTTCGTATTGCATATAGTTGCATTGAGCAGATACATTTTTAATATTATGTATTATTAGTTACATAATATTGATTGTGATGTTAAACCTATACGTAAAATACCTACCTTTTTAAATATTCTACACCTATAGGGTGTAATAATACGCTTATTCGGTGTCAAGCATAATTTTTGTTTCATAACATTACACATAGGTTTATATTCGTATGATATTCATTTTAATAAAGAAATATTTCCAATTGAAATTATATTAAAACAAAATATTTAAGATAATTATAAAATTTAATTAATTGTCCAGGCTTAGATAATAAAAATGCTATTTACCAAGCGTTAGTGACCATATACTTAAGTTGAGTACTTAACATAAATAAACGGCCAATATTACAAGAATACTATTTTTATGTCCTTTCATTCTACTCTTTTTTCATAATAAATCAAATATCCCGAAAATATAGGCGCTGAATCTTTGTGTACCTTCGACCCAAAAACAGACGTTGGCGTCTCTATTTGGCGCCAGAAATTGATAAGACAAGGCATAAGTTACAACAAACCGACATTATATCTATCGGGTAACAAACGTCTTGTCCAGTTAGTATAGGTATAGAGACTTTATCAGAGAACATATTTACATCTTCCTTGAACGTATGCCTACAATGACTTAGCCCTTTATCTACGCCGATATAAATTAGTAGATGAAATAGATCATTTGATTCGTTTGGTTGTTCTAATAATAATATCTTACAAAAAAATAAAATAAGAAGTTATAAAAACATTATATTGTCTTTCAAAATGTATTCAAATTTGATAAAGACATATTGCTATTTTTTCACGCTATAATTTATATTAGTAGAGTTAAAATATAATGCTATAGATTGAACTATTATCTCATACTACAGTTGAACTATTATCCCATAGAAATAGATATAGAATGTTTTGAACGAATCTTAATATAATTAATTTCATAGAAAGAGTTCTCTCGACTCCCGCTTCATTTTTTAGTTCCTAACATAAATATCGATATTCTCACCTACCCGTAAAAGGTAGAAAGAATTACATGATTCGACTTGATTTGATGGAAACAATTCAGTCTTACGGTTTTAACTAACAAACTAAATAACAACGAACGCGGGAAGGTAAAAATACGCTGCTGAAATTCTGGAAGAGTTGGGATCTATACAAGTTAACTTTATATCCTTACACTGCTTACCTCGTTGTAGGTGCATGCTTGACTTCTGTCCTACCTAATATCTAACAAAGCAAACTTTCTTCCTTGTTTTACTTAAATATTACTTAAAATTAAAAGTAAGTACTTACCTACTTTCAATAGATTTTTTGTTACATTTATTACTTATCTAAGTACCTACTAAATCTACCTAACTTTCTAGCATTAAATCACTTCCCCCACATCATAAGTAAGTAGGTAGGTATCTATACAAGAAAAACACAATAGAAAAAATGACCATGTAACAGAAGAATAGTTTCTTCTAACAACTTACTAGGGGTAAAATAGACGTCCACATGGGTCGAAATGCATAATCTATAAGTAGGTACGAGTAATTCTAGGAGCCGGTTAACTGAACGGGGACCGTCGTTCCGAGCCAATTGTTCCCGTACGTGACCAAAGCTCCGATCAGCAGTTTTGAAACTGATAGGTATGTACTTCTTATTCCTTCGAAAAAAAGGAAAGAAGATTTATTTCGATAATATGGCAAATAATCCTATCGAAGAATCATCGAAATTTCCTCGCCTGATGCATCTTATAAAGTTATAAAAATATGTAACTATCTACTTACAATCAACAACATCACATAATTATTAGAAGGTGGTACAGCTCTTTGTGGTTCGACTCCGGAAGCACCACTGCCACACCTATTTCTGCTTAATAACAGCAGTATTATGCGCTGTAGTATTCTGGTCTGAAGGGTGTGGTAAGGGAGACATACTTTTCCGAGGCATCCCATCCGAGTCCTCAGGAGTAGTATAACGCATTTGTGGCCAACCCCAGGTGAGACTTTGTTCTTTCCTAGGGTTGATTACAGATGTCCATGGCCGGCAGTAGCCACTTACCATCAGGTGGGCTGCATGCTCGTTTGCTACTTCCATACTATAAAAAAAAGCTGAAGAATATGCCAAACAATTGAACATACATACAAGCGAAAAAAATTAACACTTATAAACAGTTAGGGATGGTAGTTTCCCTATCTTAACATGATAGAACGTTTTGTAAAATAGCCACTGATTTATGTTTTATCTTATTTATGATTGATATAAAACATACCTTCTAGTTACCTCATAGTAGTCGTACGTTTACTCTACCTACAAATATAGTATGCAGTTAATGTTGACAGCCGTGTCAAAGATTTCGGTCCGCTGTAATTGATCTTGAACATGACTTCAGAAAATTGTCCTAAAAAGGTATAGCATAGTTAAACTACTTATAAAACCCTGAAAAACTTAGGTTCTTTAAAAAATATAGGTATGTAAAATTTTCTCTTACGAGAATTGAATTGAGGTTTTATAAATATCATCTTGAATAGTATTCTTCATCATACAGAATCAAATCCCATTACTATAGATATAGGTAGGTATGTATAAAAATATTACGTTGTAGGTCCGAACCAAACTAAAAGAAAGGGGACTGCGTCTTATCGAAACGAAATGGCCCCGAGAGATGACGTGGGTAGCTACCGGTAAGAGTCAACAGACATGCCTATAGCGCAGGTGGGCGGAGTCATAGAGTAAGTAGAAAAATAGAGCCCTAATGCAAACTTCTCTTTGAAGGTTGTCGACCTCTTTGTGGTTATATTAATAAAAGAAGAGTGAAGCTGTTATGTTCTGCTTTAAAAAGCGTAATAAAGTAAAAATAAAATTGTCGGATAAAATATAATTTACAAGGATTTGTCTTAATGTAATATTTCAAGTAAAAGACTACTAACATTGAAACCTGATAAAAGATTTCATCTTAGTCCTCATAATATAGACATGAAATAATAAAGGTATCTACTAGGTATCTTTATTTCATGTCAGTTGAATTTGATCATCCATACATTTGATCCATACTATATAAAAAAAAACAATTTCACCAGAATAGAGGTTCTAACTGAATCATTATATAACGGTGACGGAGGTACCTACGCGGTCGAGCTGAACTGATTCTACCTTTCAAAATAACCTACAGAAATTGTATTATATCTATAAACATTTTTTTATGTGAAAAGTTGTCAGAGTTAATCAGCGTACATAACCGACACGTCTTCTATGTTCGCAAGTTACAACGAATGTACCGTACTATTAAACATATGTGAGAATTTGTATAATTAAGAGTCTATTTGTTTACATCGTCTATAACTGGGGTGGTGCAGATATACCAACGTGGAGGTGATATGGGAGCATGTTTTATATTATTGAAGCCCGGTCCGTATCCACTGTTTACCTTGTTTACAGACAAATGAGAGGGGGTAAAAATTATCCATCTAAAGGCCTTTTGTTGTGGCACTTGGAAATGTTTTTGTATAAATGTTGTTTTTGTCTGAATTTTAAGTAGTATTCATATTGTAATGTAGGTATTAACTACCTGCTGAGTGTTGTTTTTTTATATTGTTTTATTTGCTAATAGTTATAGCCTGCTTGTACTTAATCATGAGATTTGATAACGTATCTACACGACTGCATCAAAATCGGTATAGCCAATTTAAAGATGTAGCATATCAAGATAGGTACAAAAAAAAAGAATAACTATAAATAAATATCGCTCATAACCTCATAGACTTACATTTATCCTGGCGCTCTGTGGTATTTTTCCATAGTCACCTACAAATGACCCATAAAGGTGGTAGAACTTTGTAGTTCGACTCCGGAAGCACCACCGCCACACCTAATTCAGCTTAGCAACAGCAGTTTACACTGCTGCATTGCTGTTTTATGGTCTGAAAGATGTGATGAAGAAGACACATTTATCCGAGATTCCAAGTTAGTCTTCAGGGGTAACAACTCATCTGTGGTTAGCCTCAGGTAAAACTCACATCTTATCTGGGGTTAGTTACAGATGTCCATGGGAATATGAGATTATGAGAATTGATACACAATCATATAACTGCACCAAACTAGGTTTATCCACTTTAAAGATTTACTATGTCAAGACAGGCGCATTGAAATGTATAATTGTAAATATATATCGCACATAACCTCATAGACTTACAATAATCCTAGAGCGCTCTGTGGTATTTTGCCACAGACACATAAAAATTAATACGATTATGTTTGCATACGAGTATAACATCGTACATAGGTCGCCAGCCAGAACACAAATCTAAGATTAAGTATTACTTAGATGTCTGGCTGGCCGGAACCTTCCGACAAACCAGTATGGTGACTACTGCGTCAACGAGGTCGTCATTAATACATTGTTAGGTTTTCGTTTTGTTTGAACTAAAATAACAATGAGTTTATAAAATGCAGTTAATTGTGAATATATAAAAACAAACAGCTTCCTGTATTGAGTGTAGATACAAATTAAAGTTTATTTTTATATACAATTAAAACTTAAAGTACGGGCTGTTAGGCGAACAGTAGGATGTCTGAAATACCAATCGTTAATTTGATAACCTTATAAAATTATTATTATTGTTCAACGGAAGCGAAATTACTTCTCAACATTGTGTATAAAGTCAAAGGCTATGTTATATGAAACATTTTGTTTTCATAGGACTGAACGGCGAACAATGTTTCATATAACGCTGAATAAAACAAGAACGTTGTTTGGACAAATCTCGCATCCCTGATTATATTTGAACAAATATTTCTCGGATCTCGTGTACACAGTATAATAAGTCTCTTGGGCTGTCAAATGGAGCCGACAGAAAAACCATCGTGTCTCGTAGGAAATTCTTACGTTTTACGTGATCCGTGAGGCGTAGGTATGGAATGGAATGGACAAAGGAAAATCTCTTGAGCTGTATTAAGGTGTAAAGGTGGGTACCGATTCCCAAATGGTTTCGTTATTTTCCCCGTATTGTGACGGGATATCCAATGCATTCGACGAGAAATTGAAAGTCAACGGCCGAATGGAATCATAAAAGAAAATGTCGACGCAGCGCGAAAAATGGAAACCGGTGCAGGTCGCTACCTACAACGTTTTGACTGAAATGGACTTCTTACTCTGTAGAAGATTACGTGACAATTTCATCTGGAATCAAAATAACTTTGTTACTTATTTTAACTTATGTGGAATTACTAAATGAAAGACATCATACTTTAAGACTTAATATGAATTGAACGTCTCTTATTGATACCTTCCTGTACTTCTATAAAAATTCAAATTAATATGTTATGTAAATGAAACTTAAAATGTAAATTTAAGTACCCAAAGACAAATTATTTATGGGTATTTTGGGTTTTTTATCCGTAATTGTAGGAGGTCAAAGTCATGCTAACATTTCAATGTAGGTATTATAATATCATTAAAATATCTTCAATTACAAGTGGATAATTGTAAAAGGTACTCATTAAAACAAATTTGATAAGTAATCTTCGTTAAATGTCATACGAAAGAATTTATTTAATCCAAGTTGTTCCAAAAACTGATGCTGTGACAGTACAGTTTTGCGAAGAAATTTTGTTTTGAAGTATCTCCCCGAAGGTTGTGTTGTTTTCCTAAAATAAGCCTTCTTTCACTAGCCGGAAAGTCTGTTATCTTTTATTGATATGTAAAGATGCTGTATATTGGGATCTGAAGGGAAAATGTACGTAGTCGAGTCAGTCTTTAGGTTTAGAATAGTTCGAAGTATATCTTATGTAAAATTGAGTACAGTCCCCACCGCCCGTTGAGATGGGACCGCCAAATATTGCGGGCTTTATTTATGTCCACTTGAAGTTCCCGTAACTATAATAGCGGTATTTTTTGCAAAACAAAACCCGTATGTATTTATAAGGTTTAACTTGATGAATACTTTACGAAGAATCATCTCGACCCTGGATGAAAAGTTAAGTTACGACTTCTCTTACATTTTTATATTTTTACATCTTTAGAATTTGGTAAAGGAATTTGCGTTTACCTCATTGCTGTCAACGGCATTGTATATATTTATGTTATATGAAAAAACGAATATCTTTCTCTAGTGGTACAAATATGAAGGTGGTAGAGCTCTTTGTGGTTCGACTCCGGAAGCAGCACCGCCACACCAATTTTTGCCTAATAACAGCAGTGTTATGCACTGTTGTGTTCTGGTATGAAAGGTCTGGTAAGGGAGACATACTTTTCCGAGGTATTCCATCTTAGTCCTCAGAGATAGCTACGCATCTGTGGCCAAACTAAGGTGAGACATTGATCTTACCTAGGGTTGATTACAGTTGTCCATGGGCGGCTGTAGCCACTTACCATCAGTTGAGTTGCATGCTAGTTTGCTACTTTGATACTATATAAAAAATATATATACGTAGGTACAACTACATAACAATGGAATTGTGGCAAATACCCTTAACGTGTCAACTGTTTTAATTTATTACCAACTTTAATATCAATTACGCAATTACTTTAAATAACAGTCAAATACTGATATTATGAGTAAAAAACGAGTGGATAAGTAGACAGGCATCTATTTTTATCAAAAAAAGTCAAACGTTATGATTTTTATACAGTTAACTAGGAAACCGGTGCCCACTTCGTTGGGTATTAAAAAAATTTGGTGTGGTTCTTAGTACTAAATGTTAGGGTTTATTACCCAACTGCTAAAAGGAGGGTTATATTTTGACCGCATCATATGTACATATGTATTAATTTGCATGCCAATTTGGCAAAACATGTATGCTCTATTATGTAAAATCTTGGTGAAACTACCTTTGTTTGTTACCTTTCAAGTGTATATTAAATGATTATGATTGTTTTAATAGCTCAATACTTCTTTGTATACAATATCATATGTAGGGTTATTATCTGGCAGCAATATGTTTGTTTTTCTGCATATCCAACCAGAGAGAAACGACCATATAATATATCTGACTATAGGAAAGACACACTTTTTTAAATCCATGCCTCCTGTTGTTCCGTACCATTATCTATAAAAAAACGGCAAAAAATCACGTTTGTGGTATGGGAGCCCCCCTTAAATATTTATCTTATTTTTATTTTATTATTTACTAGCTGAGCCCGCGGTTTCACCCGCGTTTAAAAGAAATGTAACGTGACACCGAAATTATATACATTAACCGAAATTTTATACCTTTATTAATCTCCATTTTATTCTTTTTAAATACATGTTTATAATACCGCACCTGTGCATTTTTCCGAGATAAAAAGTAGCCTATGTCATTTTCTGACCCTTAAGCGACTACCACTGTGGTAGTCGGTTAAGGGTCAAATCATGCGTTAAAAGCTAAAATCATGCATAACGAAATTGTTTCCCTTTAAAAGTTCTAAATATAAGTCCGCGACAGCATATGTCTAGCTTTTAAGGTTGACTCACTATAACCTTTTTTATGGTATTCAAATTAGTCCTAAAATCATAAATTATTTGCGAAGGTGTTTTACTAAACATACAAATAAATAAGTTATTACAGGCACTTAATTTTGATCAAAATTGCCCTTGACAGCATTTGTTTTCAACGAATATGTTAGCAGTAATCATAGTTTTAAAATAACTATGCAACAACATGATGGTCACGCGGGCATTGCACATGCACATGTTGGTGGGAGCGGTGAGGCGGCCTCCCGGTGACCGACTCTGTCGATATCTGCGAGCAGTGCTTCCAGATGCACTGTAATTACATTAGATCTACAGTATATTTTTTTGATGGTAAAAATAAAGTGTGGGAATTTACTGTATTTGCCAATAATATACTTTTGAGCAAATAAAAGTAGAACTTTATATCTTAATTAGATATAAGTATTTACAGATTATTTCGAAATTTGATCGACGAACGACCTTTTTTTTGGCTGTCAAATTGCAGAGAACGTAGATGACCTTATTTTTTTCAACGTAAATTTCCCTTCAATAGTCAGTAAAATATCATTTACTGTAATTTTGTACAAAATAGAGTATTTGTAAATAGGAAATACTGTAATTTTATAATCACGATCTGGGAACACTGGCTGCGAGGTACCATGCCGCGCAGCGTAAACGCGTGGTCGGCTTCTTGCGGAACGGTTGTGATATCTATATATTTTATAACACCTTTCCAATATTTTTACTAAGCGTCCCCTTATAAGTGTAATTTTAGTGACCATAGCGTAATGTTTTTAAAATAGATTTTTAATAAATTGTTCTCTAATAAACGCGGGTGAAACCGCGTGGCACAGCTAGTCGAGAAATATTGACATTAAAATTTATACGATACTAACGTCACTCAATTGTTTTGCCTTCCCGGAACCCCTTCACTAACATTTAGACTTTATGGTATAGTATTAAAGTTTAAATTGGCTTTAAAGTATTATTACGAATCTTTTACGAAAAAAAAAATATAAAAAGAGAATTATCAAAATCGGTTCAGCTGCTCTCGAGATTTGCGCTTAGCAACACATTCAGCGATTTTATTCATAGAGATTATCATGGTAATTATAAAATATAATGTATCTAAAGCATACTTATACGTATACCTACCTCCATATTTAAAATAAAAAATAGAAGAAAGCAATGCAAAAACTTGTACGAGAAATTATCCAAATATCTGTAACATGATATACTTAGATCTAAATATTCATACGCCTATGATAAAGCGTATAACGGAACATACACATCAACGTGAACATATTACGGGTTCCACTCGTACCCGTATTTCTACATCTTCGCATATCCGTAAGCTCTCTGCGTCGCAAATAAGCCCGAAGGCTTTTACCTTAAAATCCGCGGGATTGCGCTGATCTATCTTTCGCCTCCACTCTGATTACCATACACTCCTTTGAAGCCTACATATACATTGACTAGCTGTTGCCCGCGACTTCGTACAGCGTAGTCAGTAATACAAACACTTAACACCTATTTTTACCCCTTGGTACTGAAAAAAATAAAAAATACAAATGCTGTTAACATACCCAGTGACTGGAAAATAAAACGTTCTAAGTGGATGATCTGTAGCGATACAGTAGTAGTTAACGCTGCCAAATTTGCTGTCAATCTTTTAATAAAGACAAACCTGTACCGCTCGTCAATAGCTCAAGCAAAGAATTGCCCCCCGAAAGGCAGTAGCTCAGACGACTGTTCAGTAGCTTAAGAGACTATGTAGATCGTAGATTTAGTTACTATTGCCCAAGTGACTAAACCGATAGGCTGTCTAACAATTCCTAACATGTAACACTTACGAAGTTTCACTTTAATTAAATGGGGTCATTGCTTTTGGTCAGTCACACAAAACGCAACAGAAATTAATTTACTCCTAGGATAATTCATTTACGTTTTCCGTATTACATTATTATGAGATATTCAACATAGTTAAGCACAAAAGACTACAATTGCGCTGCTTGTCTCATAAATTATAATTACCGGGTAATTAACACTAATGAAGCTCCGAGCCACACCAATCGGGTAGACGATTCAAGTCGTGTTTTGCTGTTTTGTGATGTTCATTTCTAATACCACCAGGTGTTTGGCGATATAATGATTTGAATGACCTTTTAGGTTTAATGAAGCAGTTTTGTCTAAAATATGTAAATCTAATATAATTGTCTAATTAAATTAAAATAGTAGGTACTTAAAGTATGTACAATGTGTTAACTTTCACAACTTCTAGATACATAGATGTTCTAAATACGATAATTATGAAACATTTTAGTATCCGGAGTTTATTTAATACTAGTAACAAAATGGTGTAGGTTTAGGTAATATTTTTAATCCTATCTCATTTATTTCGCTTTATATATTGGCTAATTTGTATATTGGCTAAGTAAGAATGGATCTATATTTCTCCCTGTGATATCGAGTACTACACACTTACCTTTTATTTGTACTATTTATGTACTTAATAAAACATAATAAGTAGGTACGTTTACTCACTAAATGTACTTATTATAATGTATCTGTAATATATTTAAATATGTATCTCTTTTTTATAGTTTATGTTACCATATTTTAGTTTAGTGGGTAATCATTTATTAATTTGAAAACCATAATATTAAGTTAGTTTAGCATACATATCTTTAGTATCAAAGATATAAGTAATCGTTTTTCATTATAAGTAAGAACTTTATATCTCTATTACCACCTTTAATTTAGCAGAACGTGTATAAGTAGGTGATTTGTGAAGTTATGCAAACCACGAAGGATTAAAACAATATTTGCAACTCTACACTGCGAGGGAGAGAAGCCACGTCAATTCCCAGCCTCTTTGTAATTGCGTTAACTTTAATCAACTTTAAAAGCCTCCATACCTCACGCTCTTTCATACAAAGGGCTTACATTTCTGCTCATTAATTCAAAATTCTATAGGGGCAAATTAAGTAGTCAAAATATTAAAATTGTAAAGTTACTTTCATAGCAGTGTAACGTCTATTAAACAAAAAAAAAATATATATATAAAAAGTACGTAATAATGTAGGTAGTATTTTTATGTAAAACAGATACTATGTTTTAAACATTATCGTTCACTGAGCAAGTAAAAACTTACAATATAGATACGAATACATACATTAATTACGTTTCCATGGAATAACTTTCAATGAAGTGTTTGTACAAGGAACATACATAATTTTAGTTTATAATCTCCAACAAACCTCAAATACCTGTTATCGTAAATGAACGCATTTTTCAGTAAACGCGTTGTAGAGTTCTATTACGTCGCCCCAATACATACCAACGTTAATGCACTGCACTTTAAGTGCTTTCAATGTATATGCATAGATAGGAATGCTCTACATAGAGCTTAGTGTTGTGGTGAATATTCGCATCCGCATCCACAAATGTGAAACATTCGCACTTGATTTGACATACGCATTCGCATAAATTAATGTGGATATTTAAAGTATGCATCGATTTGGAAAAAATAGTGAGTGGGACCAAAGTGGCACGTACCTTGCGTGTGTTGCTAGTTGCTAATTACGCTGCTAACTAATCAAAATGACAGCATTTACCTACAACACCCAGCAAATTAAAAGAAAAAAGACATGAGGTGCCTTCAATCCAAAACTGGATTGGCATATGTATCGTGTAGTCGAACGTGCACTCGGCGAGTTTAATACCACAATTTTTTATAGTTCTTTATGTTTAGTATTATATCAGATATAGAAGCACATGCATAGTGATAAGGTTTCTGCCTTACATAGTTATAACAAATCCTAAAAAATACCAGTTAATAATAAATGAAATATAACGTTAAAATTAACTAAGCAACACTTATATTTATTTGCACTTACAAAATGAATATCTTAAGGAATCTTGATATTCACATCCGCGGATGTGGACATCTAATAAACCACATTCGCATCCGTATCCGCGGACGTCAGATTCGACTAATACTAGAAAACACTAATCAAGCTTCTTTAATGCTTGCTCTACGTAGAGTAGCTGAAAAGATTTGTAGAAGTAGAGTCAAGAGTTTTATATTTATTATACTCATGCTACGTGATCATTTAACTTACGTGTACCGGGTGGTGAGTGGTAGAGCTAAAATAGGAATGTAAAATCACATCAGTTTTATCATTTGTTGTTTAAGTATTTGAGTAACTATTTCATAAAATAAAACTTTGAAGGTAAAAGCCAAATATGTGTAAAAATAATTCAACACCATCAGCTGCATTATGCAAATGAATCAATTATACTTAATCAATACATGTTTGACTTAAGTTTCGTAATTAATGACTATAGGTAACCTATTGTTATCTATCTGATAAAATTAATATTTTCTCATTTTATTCAACACTAGTTGAGCCCGCGATTATTCCCGCGTTTAAAAAAATTAACTTGACATAGTTACATGTAGTCGAAATTTTAGACCTTATACAATTTTAACATTACAGCATTATTTCTGAGAGGACTGACAGCAACTGACATTAGCGGCAGTGACGGTGGCAGCGTGCGCGTAGAGCGCGAGCGGTTTTTAGGTTTAAAAGTTTTTCGCGAAAACTTATTACTTTTTCGATAACAGAAGTAGCCTAAGTTACGCCTTATGATATCAGCTATTCAAAAGTAAAAGCCCCGTCAAAATCTGTCAAGCGGTTTCAGAGATAAACCTAAACAAATAGTCAGACAGACAGACAAAAATTTTAGTAATTGATGTTTTGTTATCAGTGTCGTATACGACAACAATTTTACCAAATTGTAAGTATATATACTTCTATATGAATTTGGTAAAATTGCTGTTATTTTGATATTACAAACAGACACTTCAATTTTATTTATATGTATAGGTAGATAACTGAGCCTCGTTAATATTTTATCGGTGTCTACCTATCAAAAAGTTGATACGTCAATTTATCAAACATATTGTATTTTTGTACTTGAATTTGAACAAAATATTGTAACTTGAATAAAAAAAATGGTTATTACCTCCGCAACGTTTGATAAGCCCACTTGAATTCTTTTCAACATTCGAGTAGGTAGACTACATAGCGATGTGCTTATCCAAAAACATAAATTATTCAGCGCTGTACGAGTGGAATCCGATTAAGATAAATATGACGTACGCAGCGGTTTCTAAAATAACTTATCGTTTAAGGGTGAAACGAGCAATGCTCACGAAAGCGGCTAGACTCTCAATCGTACATCATTGCGATCGATCCACGAGAGAAGATAACATCGGTACAATTGTTTGTAACTGTACCATTTCTTTGAATGTACGAGTAAGCATCTATATTTTGTAGGTGGGTAAATAAAAGTTGGTACCTATCTATGAGTATTTTTTATCCTAATGGAAAGTAGTCACCGTCGCCTATCTAAATATCTATCAAATATTTGCCAACGTTAATAAATTGCTTTAATAATGGCAGCCAAATAAAATAACCGGTTTCTGATAATAATCTGGAAATAAAAACCGGTATTTGACGCGGTAAGTATTATATCGTTCTATTGCTTTCAACGCGAGAATGTCAAGCACGGTAGTAATTAAAAGCCAGTAAGCTACCAGTGACTGAGAGCTTTTAGTAACTTTACATCCGTGATGCTATAATTTATCAGATTGATTAGCTTGTAAGGCTATAATAAGACATTTATCAGGCCAATTTTGATAGTAGTTTATTAAAAATGTAGAGAAGCTAACTAATGCCTACTAAGTAATTTCCGGTTTTTTATTGAACGTTGTTGTTTGGGACTTTATAACTAGAAGACATTTTATGCATATGATAGCATAATTCTACTATGTTATATAGTCATCCAGCATACTGGATAAATTTGTCATTATATTTTATTTTTCTCTATAAAAGTTAATGAGACTTAATGACAAGAAGTCAGCAAATATCATTTCTATATGTATATCTATACTAATATTATAAAGCTGAAGAGTTTATTTGTTTGACCGCGCTAATCTCAGGAACTACTGGTCCGATTTGAAAAAATATTTCGGTGTTAGATAGCCCAATTATCGAAGAAGGCTATAGGCTATATATCATCGTCGAAACTTACGCAGGTGAATCCGCGGGGCGCATCTAGTAAAATAATATAAAACAAACTAGTTAAAATCACTTTTAATTGTAAAGGTTTATGCTAACCTGACTGATAATATTTTTGTTGGAAAATGTGAAATAAAAAAAATATTAAAATAATCTTACCTTTACAGCTTGGAACTTACTTAACAATATACCACAGTACTTACTCATAAGTATATGTAAGTGATACGTATGAAGAGAAGTTAGGAAGTTTACTAAACTGTACGATACAGCTGCTTCGGTTTAAACCAGAGAATTTATATTTAGAAGGGTCCCAAAAGCAAAAAATGGGGAAAGTTTAGCTCCATTGTGTCACCCCAATGTAAAAACTGGGCCAATAGGGAAGAGATACTGCGCACAATTGATTTTTTCCCACCAATCGATATCGTTTTACAAAATGGCCGCGATTGTCAACCATGGTTTTTTTTCGTTTTTTTTTTAATTGCTGTACAAGAAAGTTTCATCCGGATGCATGCAATTTGATTCAAATATCATAATAACGTACAGCTTAGTAGGTAATTTGAATAGGTGTTTAAGCTGTAGAGTGTGGTTCTTACGATTATTTTTAAATTTATATTGAAACGTTTACATTTTTAAAAGTTTGTAAGTATGAAATTATTTAATTAAGTGTTTCAAGTAAATATTGAAATGTATATTTTTAGTTTATTTTTCCTTTTTTTTTTTTAATAAATACTGTATTGTTTTTAATATGCCTTAAAATTAAAGGACATCTACAAACTGGTGCATAACATTTGTAACACGAAACATTTTTGCGACAACATACACTTATCAAAAGATAAGCGTTTATTCACTTTGCCGAGCCGTTATGGTCTGTGCAAGTATTTCTTATCGGCGAAAACTTGATCCACGGGATACGGAAATGTTAAGTATTTTATGCAAGTGGTAACAGGTTTATGTCTCTTATTATATGCGTTTAAGCTATTAGGTATCATTTGTTTCTACAGATATCGAGAGTATCGTGACACAAATATATTTTGCCGGGTGGTAGAACCAGTGCAGATGGACCGGGGTAGGTACTTCCCCGGTCCATTTCACCACACCTATTTCTAGAGTGCAGCAGTTCATGAGTTTCTGTGAAAGGGTGTGGTTGCCGGTTCACTTATTCGACCTTCATTATTGTTGCGCCCTTCTTATTCCTTGAGAGTAGCAACCCATCTGTAATAGACTTCAGATGGAACCCCTGTTCTATTTGAAGTTACGGCGGTTATTACTATACATCAGTTGGACTGCATGACCGTTTGCTACTTCAATTTGATAAAAAAAAAATAGGTAACGCCCGTGTCTGAGCGGTAGTCACGGTAGGTATAAATGCTATAGATAAATAACATAGAATACCTATATCTACTTTAGAAAAATAAAATTTTGTTTGTCACGGTACGCGTCTGCTACGTTCAGTGTCTGCAGATATAAACGGAATTTCATAGGGACAGTTAGATAAAGATACGCGCCAAAGTGCGCATGCGTAGTATAATCAAGTCTAATTATTAGAGAATCGGCATTTTTGAGAATATATCCTGATGGTTAACATGTTAAAAAATAACTGAAAAAAAAATCATAAAAAAGCCACCAAAAATATCTTCGAAAAAGAAGTGTTTCATCAATGATTAACGTAGAAGAATAAATAACGTAAACCAACCAAATTTGAGTTGGTTTTGCGTCAAAAATCCTGCTGTTAAGGATTTTTAACAAAAGAAAAAAATATTAATATAGGATATGGTGGATGGTTTAAAATCAATTTTACTTTGAAAATAAAAATATACCTACTCAAAGTTCACAAAGGTATCACTCATAAGTTCAGTACTGTTTGTTTGCTTGTTGTAATATTAAAAATATTAAAACAGAAACCCCGACTGCTTAAAAAGAATGGCTTCAGTTTCAGTTCATTGTTTTCACCAAAATATTATAAATTCCATATAAAAGTATCACATACTGATATATTATATATATATAAGTTTCATTTGATACCCATCCTATAATGATTATAAAAAGTCGACCCTTGTCCATTTCTTCAGTATTTACAGATACCATTTCTAAAAACTGTACGTATAGCCTACGTCACACGGCAAACTGCGACGATTACAATGATATGTCGTATGTCACAATACGTCCAGCTTTGGGGTATAGCGCGTGTCAAAGAAACAGACATAGTACATACCTATATACGCGTTAAAAACATTACCTTTCTTCTGACGCAGTCTGGTAAAAAAAAAATACACCATAAGTATGACAAGGGTACATTGATAATTTTATATATTTATGTAACTCTGGCATTCAGATTGTATTATTATTTTTTATTATATATACGGATTTATGTATAAAGATATTAGTATTTATTAGGTATATTCAACAGTTAAAATCGTTAAGCTAATTAGAATATTAACGCTTTACAACAAAACAACATTAATTAATTAACATATGTCTGGCATTACTTTAAAGCCAATTAGACAATAATACTAGACATACTTATATCAAATAAGCATATTATACCGATTCAGATATGGCAAATATCGAATACCTAATGCACAAGTTTACATATAGAGTAGATAAATTAAATTATAATACGTAGATATTGCAAATGCTAACCGTATTACTGAGATCCATTATCGAGATATCAAAATAATAATACATGCAAAACATCATTTAATACTATTATGGTAATATTTCCTCTAAATTAAACCAACCCCAACTCACTAACATAGATAGCTAATGTGATAAGCTAATATAGCTATTATGTATATTTTTAGTTTTACAGAATACTATGTAACAAGTTTTCAAATATCACATATCGATATTTACAAAAAAATAAAATCTATAGGTACCTATATGGAATAGATATCGTCATCATATGTATAAATACGTCATGTCATCGTGAATTTACTTCTTCTTCAGATTCTGTTGATCAATTTATTTATTTAATTCCCATCAATATTAAGTAAACGAGAGGCTGCCATTTAACTCTATTATACTTCAAATGTAATTTGATCTTCTCTGCCTATCACTTTAAGATCAGTCAACTCGTTTCAATTCTTATAAAAAAATCTACCGATTTCAAAATATTGAGGCCATTACAACGGTTTTTTCCTCTCCTTACCTGTACAAAATTATTAAGATTCTTTAACACCGACTCTACATTATATATAAATATTTGACTATTACGAATACTTTACTATTATTTTTGGTTTCGAGCAAACGTGATATTATTTAAGCTCTTAAGTAAAACATAAATAGTCTAACATTTAATTTATAAACATTGGAAAGTATTAAAACAAGTAAAATACCGAATAAGTAAAACATCAAAGCTTACGCCATCTATCGCCCGCGTAGAATAAAGCTTATTAACAGTGTGTGCTGTAAAGAGCATGTTTTCACTCACACACTCACGTAAAATGCTACGAGTTTATTTACTAAGCCCACAATATTACGCTGTTCTATCACTGTGTGTGTATATCGCGTTCCTACACTAACCGTATGCAGGGTCGTGCGTCAGTGTGTGTAGAAGAAGTAAACTTGGATAAACACACAGATACGCTTCTATTCAACAAAGTGGTTGGGCAAAACTCAACGACAGAACACGTAGCGACATCTAGTAGGACTTCCTTGAAACAGTATTACGACGAACGTCTCGCAGAACGTCGCACTTGACTTTTCTTATAAGATTAATCAGCTTCAGTTTTTTGTTTAGTTGGAAAAATAGAGTTCGTAGGCCATAAATTGGCATGTATGTACTCACACTGCGCTGCAATGTGACTTGACCGAGAAAGGCCAAAATAAGTGTGATAGATTAAAGTAAACGCATATCGATTATTTTTCATATGGTAAAAACTATTCCATTGTTTTTTCATTTATAAATATTTAATCAATGTTATTTAATATACT
>MOOZ01000507.1:1236623-1255345 GCA_002930495.1 Cecropterus lyciades | reverse complement strand
GGTAAAAATCTCACATAATCCGGCGTTTCTCCCACGGCGTCAGGTAGCTTTTGAAGGTTTCCCCCTCGTACAAAAAAAAAGCTTACACAGCGCGGATACAATTGTTATTGTTAAAAATAACTACTTGTCAAATGTTATTCATTCATAATAGATATGTACGTAATGTATAGCCACTTAGTTTTAAATCAACGTAAAATAAAAATGTTACCGTTACACGTTCATAAAGTTAAACAAATTTAAAAAATGTAATTGGCCAGATAAATTCATCGTCCTCAACAAATTTCTGTCCCAATACTGGGCATGGGTCTCCACAAAGGGTGAGTAAAATGGCAGCTTCTACGCTTTCGGCTTTTTTTAAGTAATCACCAGGATACTATTGCACAGGATCAAATAATTTAAATCAGTGATAAGCAACCCGTGGCTCGTGGGTCGCATGCTGTCCTTTGCCATCTTTATTGCAGTCCGTGTCTGTTTTTTCAATCAAAGTGATAACTTTATACCAAATTAATTATTAGGTATATAAACCTCATTCCCGTCCAACCTAATTTCAACTAAAAATATGAAAAGTAACGTACAACAAATAATCATTCAAACGCTACCTCAATTGTAAAACTTTAATAAAAGTAGATAGGTCTTCTCAGGTAATTAGAACTTCTCGCTTATTTTTATGTTTAAGAAAACTGAAATTAAATGTTTGAGTATTTAATATTCTAACCTAGCTATCATTATTATAATATTAATTAATAGCTGTGTCCAGTCATTATTCGCGTTAGATATCGGAGCATTAAAAGTTTATTTCAAACATGTAATAAAGCATTATTACTTTATAAAAATAATAAAAGTGATTCAGAAATAATAAAAAAATACCGTATAAATAGATAAATAAATTTTCACTTACGTCTCTATACTTTGTAAGCGCCGCTTAAAATAGAACAGTTTATCAAAGAGTTTCTTCGTAGAATGAGATTGGACTCGATTTTGTACTAATAATTCAAAAGACTAGCAAACAACTAGGTGTAACTCTTAATTCAAAATATGAATATAATATAATTATATGCTACGCCTATGTAATATCGTGATATATTCTTATAATTCTCCTGTTTTGTTACAAAAAACTTGACGAAACTTATTAAAATCCGAAAATATTCATTTTATATTATGCATAATATCATTAAAGCTGATTAGTATTCGGGTACCAATTACAAACAATATAAAGATTTGAGGAATTGTTTTGCCAACTACCTACTTATTATTTTTTTATATATCAAGAAGATTTTTACACGAGTCTTTTACACGGAATACTACGTAGGTGCAATGACACTGAATCGAGTCTATCAGAGACAAGTATGGGCTAAAACGTCTTTTATGTTCAGTATCTTTACAATTTGGTAACGGTACATCCCACATCACGTCAGCTCTTGTAACTTGTCATACAAGTATTTACCTAATTTACATAATTTATGACGTTACCATGTTGCTCAATTTTTAAACGTTATTCGATACAATACAGTGTATTCAGTTAACTTTTCAATTGAGACCACCCACCGCCTTAATGAATACTGTCATGTCTTCATGATGAATTTATTCATAATCTAGACAGTAGTTTTAATACGAGTAAAATAGACACAAATTATTCCATTTGATTCGATTGTTGAGTTGAAGTTTATAAAACGAATGCGTCTAAACGACACGTTGCTGTGTTCTCGCGTCATAAATTTGCGTAATGCTGCGTCTAGTGTAGCTCCGACGAGCATGTCGAGCGCAAACAAATTTAGAATTATTCTTTCGTAACCCAAGGACGTAGTGGCGGACACCTACATTTTGTATCGCAGCCAGATTAGTTCATTGACATTTCGCGTAGACGAGGGGATGGTGGGGTCGCGTTGTTTATTCGAGTGAGAGCGAGAGGGAGATAGGGAGCTAGCAAATTGTCGCAAGCGTCTCGTGGTAGCAGGTGGCAATTATTGGCGCTCACGCGGCCGGCTGCGTTTGAACTTTTGAAGGTCGAAAAATAAGCGTATCAACGTACCTATCTTCAATTATGTTCGTGTAAAATGTATATGTCAAGATTGGATGCCGTGTTTGTGCGCGTGAAAACATGAAAGAAAATATTTTTGGGAATATTTTTAGCTGCTTTCATTATTTTTTATGTCATGAATGTCAATGACAAGAACAAATTACAATCCCTTTAATGTTTTAATTTTAGAATATTCAAATACATAAACCTCAAAAGAATATCGCAAAGCATCAAGTTTTGTATAGTAACAAACAAAAATAATAATTCGTCGCATCTAGCTAACCTTGAGTCTACCAGTTTTTTATTTACCTATTACGTCACAGTATGAACGCGGCTCTGCTCGCGGCGTGCTATTATTTAGATCTCGATATTTGTTATTTCCGCTAGAAGTAATATTAAACTGCTAATTGCTGCATAATACAATTTATGTTTATTATTCCTATTTTTTTATACATTTCATTAATCTGTAAAACTGGCAAAGGATTTTAAAGAGTCATCATGTTTACCTTTTTGTTCTGAACTACCTACTAAAAATTATCAAATATGTTTGTTAAATTTAAAGTAAGGTTAGTATGCATTTCCTTAGCGTATTTATACATTTGTCCCAATAGGCTTGAGTATTTAAATGATTGTTGACACCATGTAAAAAAGCTCGTCAACATTTTACGCTTTCACGATTTACGCTTTCTACACTCATAGACTATACTAGAATTTCCTTCAGTGTCGTGGGTACCATAGACACATAAAGACGAATACGCAAGCACCCAGACCCAGAACAGAATCTAAACTTATTATTCAGATGTCTGTTTGGCCGGGGATTGAACCCGGAACCCTGTGCGTGTCAGACTGGTATGGTGACCGCTCCCCGCGCCGCCGGTCGGTCGTCGACATTCAAACAATCTTTGTTGAAATGTTAAGCGATAAAAGGATCGACAAGAAATCATAATATTTTCTGTCCCTAAAATCTACCCTTCTTGGCTCCAGCGTACCATAACTATGGTTAATGAACTTTATTCTCATTAAGAATTGGGTACAATTCACTTACATGAGAAAGTAAACATTATCGCAGTGATTTATATATAAGATACCTCATCTCATACATAAATCACTGCGATTTTGATACAAAAATAAAAAAAACTAGCATCTACCTTATCTACAATACAAAATTATAAATACCTACAGTGAATCACATAAAAATATAAGTGTAATAACAAATTCTTAACCCTAACTGGTTCACAAAAAGATAACAGAACGCCGGCGCCCGTACTGTAGTTATCAGTATGGTATATCAGCAGACTTAAAATTAGTGAATAATATTTAGATTAAAATGAAAATTAATCCATGTAGGAACAGTTTTAGTTTATTCATAGAAGTTTTTAAAATGTAGAGTTATCTCCTTGTTGCATTAATAAGTTTAATTATGTGCTACTCACTTTATCAACTCTACGTTGAATAAATAAATGTGATTTTCATAAATTTGAAAAAAAAAAAAATAATGTATTCCTGTTATTTAAAAAAAAAATTAAAAATAAATTAAAAATACTCTACGTTACCCAATTAACTTTACATATTACATTTTATAGTAGATATTATTTATAGTTTTTACATACAAAGAGTTACAAACGAGAAAATTTAATACTTTATGCTATCATATATGTATTTATATTAATAGAATCATTACTTTAATACTAATTCATGCAACCTTCACATAAGAAAGCTCTAAGAGTAGTTATCTGCCCTAAATTAAAGCCTTTAAGGTCATTCAAGCTTATTAAGGTTTCATAGATAATACTAGCATATGTTATCTCTTTCTAGTATACTCGTTAAGACCTCTTAGAAAAGGGATGGATATAAAGAAGGGCGAACGTCCTTTAAAAGGCTTTGTCGGGAAACTCGTTTTCGTCGAATGCTTCGGGACGTTGCTTGTAATCTCAATGTAAAAATATTGATTTGGTTTTTTATTTAGTATTGCTTTTCGTCGTAATCTAATATTTATTTCCAATATCCTTATAATGGTAACTTACATTCAGTAATAAATAACGGTATTATTTAAGTTATAAACTTAATATTTGAACTTGATACATAATAATCGAACTTTTATAATTTATTTTTTTCAGGCACTAATACATGCCCTTATTATAATTTTGTGAATTGATAAAACCTATATTACCTAAACCTATATATATGATGTCAGTTATAAGGTTACTAAAATTAAGTCAATATATTACGATTTTACTGTGGTATATTGATTGGGAACTTATTGAAAATTATAATGCTTAGTTTAATAAAGGAAAAATACCATTTTTTTTGCATTAAAAATATAGTTATTAACTGTTGTAGCAACCGAAATTACTTCAATGTTTACATTCGAGGTTATCAAGCTGTTATTTGTTGAAATAAAATGTTATTTTCACTTCTTGTACATACTTAAAAAAAACATTAAAACTTTTTTTTATTTACAATAAAGTATTATGTAAGAGATTTCATTTCTGTTTTCAAATAGGTAAAAATTTTAACAAACTCTACAATATCCACAATTAGTAGCTTTTACAACAAACTTTATATGTTTGTAAATAGCTGATGTTTATTATACACTGACATGGATTAATAAATGAATATCCATGTAACAATAAAACATTAACAAAATATATTAATTGCTTAATAACAATATTTTAAACTTTCTTCAACGTCCCGAAGCATTCGGCTTGATTCCGAAGAACCTCCAAGGATTTTGGATAGATGGCGTTAGGTTCCACCTAATGGCGCTCTCTCTTCCCGCCTACCAAAACTAATTTTCCAATACGTTCTCAAGTTTCGATTTTCTACTACAATATTATGCTCTATTTCTAGGCGCTGCCAAAAATAATAAGTGTTGAGATTTTGAGATAGCCACACGAAATTCCTATGAATAAATTTGTATAATCAGTGTCTATTCAAGATTGCAAAGCAAAAAATGATGAAGACGTTATAAGATATAAGGTAATCTTGTTCATCACGGTTTTTTGTACTAGTAAACTAAAAATCTAGTTATGACTTTAGTCTCACCATTATTATTATTTTAATCTTATAGTAGGTAGGTACTTATAATCTCCTTTAAAATATTAGTTAGTAATAATTATATCAATACATAATTTATGAATAAAATATGTCATGCTATGTATTATCTGAATTAATGATGCTGTACGACTAATAAGACTGTCTCAGTAAGATATAATATACTCTAATATAAATGCAGGTTGCCTAATAAGATTATCGACTGCCTATTTGAGAATTAAATCCGTAGGCGCGTGACTAATCTGCTGTTTCTAAATGATGGTTAGTGACAGTAATGATACTATTTTATTATATTAAATGAGAGATATAAGCGAGTGTAAGTTTGATGTTGTTCCTAGATCAAATGTCGTTGCATAACCGAGGGCGGCTGGGCGTCCCGTCGCCATATTTATACCGACTCACACATACGCTTTTACGCATGCGCAGATCAATTCCGCTTGTTTGTTAGTAAACAGCAATTGTAATATTTGGTCGATAATTCCGCCTTATGGAAAATAATAAGGGATAAAGTATAAGTCGGACGAGGCAGAGGGCGTTAGCGACGCGCCCGCTTAATTAAAATGCTCTACCTTTCTAATTAGAACCCACCTGGTTCATTCTAACATACCTGTTGTTGGGTAACTGTTATATTAGGTTAACAGCTTTACCTACACCTCGTTATAACGCCATTTATATTTATATTTGCCGTGATTGGCGCTTTATCTTATTGGTTATATATTGGAAATGTTTACTTAATACATGTTTTCACACAAAAACTTGTATAATATACAAATTACTTAATGAGTTTATGTTAATCTTTAAAGGTGCCAAAATGCATTATAAACAAATATTTAATTAAAAGCGACACCTGAAAGATAATGGGACTGATTAATAAGTAGATAGGTATCTAATTAAATATTATGATTATGAGGTGCTATTACAGATACGCATGAGACAACGGTACTTGATAAAATGATAAGTGTGATAGTTACCGTGATAATGAGATAATTTATTTATACCGTTAATGTATGAGAAGGTACATTAAAAGCCAAATATTTTGAAGTATTTTATACATAATTATACGATGCGATCAAGGGACAAAATCCTGGACTGCAGTGTACTCTTATATAATATTAGACTAAAACTATAGCGAACTTGATACATTTATATGTAACGTGCTGGTGCTGGGTGCTTACGATATTTCTTTTTTTTTTTTAATTTATTACTGCCGATATATCACTTTTACCTTGACCACCACTCGTGTAACTGGGTCGAGATATTGTCAAAAAAATTCAAAAACAGCATATCGTGAGTAGGTACTCGTTACATATTATAAAGTGTCTTCGTATGTAATGGTAGGTGAAGTCAACATCCACGTGACTGTTTGCAAGAACCTCCATTAGGGGAGGTTCATGTCCGGCAGTGGACTTCAAAGGGCTCATGGAGGGATGAATATATTAAGATTTCACATTTTGTAATATGTCTTGGTTTTACAACCGAGTTATTGTTAAGGTACACTTGATCTCTTTGGGCGAAAATCATACCTAATTACGCCCAAGTCGTTTATTAAGCCGATTTTAGTTACTGTTGTGCGTAACTGAAATGTTCGGCCATATAGCAATTATATTTAGTTGAATAAAACATCTAAACTACTTCGTTAAAATTACATTATGAGACGTTTTCTACAGAAACATGTAGCGAAAACTACTTCGTGTCCAGGACTCTCCCGGTTCATAGAGTCGTACGCTGAGTATCGCGGTAAACATTGTAACCATTACAATATGATCATAATCCATGGTACCTACGACACAGGAGAAAATCCTAGTGTGGGGCTATGAGTGTTGAAAGTGTGTGTGTGTGAACTATGTATTTAAAATTGTTTAGATTAATATTGTCTGTATATCTTTAGCCTATATATCATAAGTGCCCATCTGCATAGGACTAACATAGTTTTATACGTTGATGTATATACGATATACACAAGCATTTTATTAAAATTATAAGTTATATAAAAATGTTTCCTGAAGGTTAATGAATTCAGATATCAGATATTTATCTACGTGTCTATAACATCCATAGTAGAAAATTGGGTTATTATTGCCCAATTGCAGCAATATCCGTTATGAGCTGAGTAGAAAGCAAATTTTTCAATGTGTCAAATGAAAATTATCATCGTCAACGGGCGTCGTTATTCACGAAGGGTATCAGAAACCCGTTTTAAAAGGATATGCCTAATTAAGAATTATCAACTGGAGATACATACCAAATTTGGTGGCAATATATTACGTTGCAACTTCGAAGTAACACGGTATGAAATACCTATCTTCTGAATAAAAAGGAATTAGTCGTGATAATACAAATCATATTTTATACACATACCTACGACAACATATTTTTACATTTATTATACCGCTGTCTGACGACCCGCGTGGCGGAGCGGCCACCATGCCGGTCTGACACGCAGTGGGTCCCGGGTTCGATCCCCGGCCAGACAGAAATCTGTATGATGAGTTTAGATTTCTGTTCTGGGTCTGGGTGTTTGTGTATTTGTCTTTATGTGTCCATAGCACCCACGACACAGGAGAAAATCCTAGTGTAGGGCTATGAGTGTAGAAAGTGTTTGTTTGTTTATTTGTTTGTTTATTAATAATCTTCGTAATTGTTTGATAATTAATGGTAAATAGTGTCACATGCAATTAATTTTATAATTGTACCTCGTGTTAAGTGCAGTTAAAAATAATTTCCGACATAGTCATATCTCTCGTTTAAATTTGTTATAATTTATAGGATGATAAACTCTAACTCGGTTCCAATGATATCAGTTAATGGTTTGTACTGCACTCGTGTTCAAAACACAAATAGCGCATATCAAATGTACATACACTCAATAGTTAATGGCTGTCTTTATTAGTTACACTTAGTAACTGTTAGGGTCATTTGAATCTTACTAATTAGAAGTTTTCATGCGACTGCTATTTGTATAAAGCATGTACAGACAGATAGCTGTAAGATTAATTAGCGATGCGAATTTACTCTATACATTTTTATCTTTTAATTGTGAAGTAGCAAACGAACATGCAGTTCACGTCATGGTAAGTGGCCACTACCGCCGATGCACATGTGTAAGAAACTTCATATAGAACAGGGGACATCTGAAGTCGATGCGTCACTCCCCAGGACTAAGATAGTCGCTTTATATAAATTTATCCGAAACAAATATATTGTATAAATAGCTACGTTAAATTTTATTATTTTCATTTATGCAAATACATAAATTCCTTGCTAAGTAATTGCTTTGATAAGTATAAATGTATGAGCCTATACACACGCAAGTGCTAGATAAAGATAATTATGTAGGTACTTTTAATTTTTGAAATAAATGCTGTACTTAAAAAGATAACAATGCATCTATTTTTTAATTTTACTTTTTCTTCATATAGCCTTCGTAATTGAACCGTTTTTATATCTGTAGATATAGTTATATTTGCGTTGCCACAAAGTCTGAATAGTCAGCAATACTCATTGGTTAAAGTTACATAAGTTTTAAATTAAGACATGCTCAAGATTCTAGGTTGGAATCTTTATTAGGTACCCGAACGTCTAAATGACCAATTTATACCTATTTCTATTGTAGGATTGTTATTACAAACTTTCATTTTATATGATAATATATCTCGCATAACATAAATTGTTATACTGGTAACTAAGGGTTTGGAAAGGTGTAACAATTAATTAATTATTTATTATTCTCAAGGGTAGCAACCTTATTCCAATGCCAGTATTTACCGCAACACTTACATAAAGACATGTATATTGCGTTCGTACATACCATTATTAATTAGTGAAAGTCTGGAATGCTTTTAAACGCGTTGAAAAGAAAATGTTGCTCATGTCAATATGATAGTCTTACGGCATGTAAGTTATGTGCCGGTTTTAAAAGATTCTCACCTTATCTCTCATGATATATTTGGATTGCTTAACTATTTTGGAGCGTCACCTAATGGAGTTTTTAAGTGCGTTATTGTATCACTACATGTCACTCTTAAAACATAACGATGTAGGTAAATTATATGTAACTTTTGGAGCGTTCTTTAAAACGACTAGATGTCACTTTAGCTATTTCTTACTAAAGATGTTTTGTACCAAATTAATTCTCAAGAGTACCTGAAAATATATTTATAGGCGAGGCTATGTGTAGGCGACCTTAAATAGGGCTCCTATTTTATTTAGTACAAGTCTTTATTATAATAAAGACTAATCTTACCTCAAGTTATCGTCTACAATATAGTGATAGTAATTCAACCCTTTTATTTAATTTAGTAATTTTTATTTGGTGCGATTTCAAACACAAGAAAACATACTAAATATTAAAAAATATGTATAAGATTCTATTATTACTTTTTGCGAATATAAGATGTAAAGAAAGATGAAACATTTGTTATGTATGGTTATGATATGTAGCAATAAGCTCGAGACTACGCGCCAGTTATATAAGTAAGCATATTTACATATTTGAAAGGTAGGTACATAAACAAGATGAAAATATTTAGAAACAAATTTTCATGCCACAACACGTGTATTGTATACACGATCACAATCCCAGCAAACGATGCGAGCTTCGTGAAACACCGGCAGGTATGGGGGACCCCCACCTCTTACACCCTCGAAGGGTGCACTTTTCACGTTGCATCACATCTGCATGCAAATATCCGAATTTTGGGTTCGATTCGAGAATGATACCTTTGTTCAGTGAACTTTGACGAGATTCTGATGAAATGGTATTCAGACGCCCGATTTGCGCTAACGAGCTTACATTGTTGTAAATTAAAGACGTGATCGCTGAGTGGTGAATAGATAATTATTGGGTTAAAGATATTTTAGTTAAAGTTCATATTTTAATTTATTACTTTTGCTTAAATATTAACTAAAAAGTACGCAATCACATTTCATTATTTGAGATTTAAACTTCCTACTCAGGTGATTTACGGTGAAAGGTTTTGTAAGACCTAAGTTTATGTTTAAGTTCCAATCATTATTTGAAAGCTTTAAGTTGCATGGCCATAAAAATAATGTTTTAAATGTCCTAATACTCTATGTGTTGTGTTCATACGATTTGATATAATATTAGCTTATGTTTTTATCTTATTTTAGACTTCGTTCGACTACCTAGAAACAGGCGAATAAAAATATTTAGGTAATACATTTTGTTAATTATAAATACAGTCATAATATTTACAAACGAGTAGGTACCGATCTGTTTATATTAAGATTATATTTTATGTAGATACTTAGCATTTCTCAGATTTTTTACACCGCGCGGATAACCATAACAACACATTCGCGTTAAGTATATATCAAACACTTTACGAACGCCATAAAAAGGTATCGCAACATTTACAGCATCGAATTACCTAAATTGGCTTTAATAAAACCGGCACCTAAAGCACTTAATGGATTCGGGCGGAAAATAAGTGGCTACCATCTAATTGCAACTTGGTTTTTCTGATAATTTTCGTTGGCTACATTGAACCAGCTACGTCCAGACGATACGGTACATTGCATCTACGGAACCCTACAAATTAAACTTAAACCTTGAATACTGGTACCGCTAAACAAGTCTGAGTGCCTCGTGCATTTCTTGATAGCTCTAACATGCAGGCGCCAGCGTGTTAACATAATATATAAATTGTTCTTGAAAGTGGGTAGTTTTTCTGTTTAAGAAATAAAACACTAATAACTCTATCCCGAAAATAAATAATGTATATTAATTTTAAAATAAATGAATAACTGATTTCAATTACACATAGTTATTATTTAGGTTATATATTATATTACAAGAGTGTTTCCCTCTATTTTTTACAAATGCTATAACAAATATAAATATCGTATTGTATCTTTCTAGTATCATCATTGCAAATCATGCCGGCAGAGCTTGAAAGTTTATTTAAAAATCTTGTTTTGTCATGATATTTGAATTAGATATAAAGCTATATTAGTTTTATATGTATGCAACTTATTTATCCATTTACTTATGTATCCATTTATTAAATACATCTAATGAACGATTAAAAATTAAAATGCAACAGAATTCCATTAATATTTATAAAAAAAACATATTAATAACAGTCAGTTAGGTTCCCTTCAGTTTAGTTGTTTAACCTGATACAGATTTCTATGTTCCTGGACTCAAAATTCAAAACTAAAACAACTTCAAACGATTTATTATCTGTGGCGTAGGGTGGGTTTATGCCGGCCGGGGCTTAAGTCGAATTCGTCACTCACCTATTTAAGCATTTTAGAGGGTGAAAAAAAGGCAAAATCTATAATTGACGACCAAAAAGAAAAAGACGCTAAATCTAAATATTCTCACCTCTAAATGTGCCTCTCAGGGGCGCAAGTTGAGTTTCGTGATTTTTAATATAAATACCGGTTATTATGAAAAAGGAAATTTGCCTCCCTTTGTACACGCTACGTTACCGTTTATTATTGATGTTTTCTTGATGTTTTCCATATGAACCTTTTTTGAAGTTTTGGCATGGCATGAAGCTATTCTCTATCATCAAAATGTTTTTTGAACTTTGTGTTTTCAATCCAAACTTTACATCTCAATGGACTGACCATGTCAGGTACATTTGTTCTGAAAAACAGTTATTTTTCTTTTGCCCTGGATTTTATTATCTGTGTATTTAATTCGCTGAATCGTGGATTTATTAGCAGGGAAATCATTGTTGCTCAAACCAAGCGCTTCTACGATCGCATAAAGAATGTAAACAGACTCTTATGCGTAACTAGCATTGATTTAAACCTTCGACAACTTTAGGTGTTGTGAGATTCTTAGATAGATTTTTTGATTGTTCAGCGTTTCGGCGGAAGGGCGTGGTTGCCTGTTCATTTTTATATGAGGCAATAATATATTCGTCTTCTGGAATAGCAACGCATCTGAGATTGACTTCAGATAGAACCGTCTATATGAAGTTGCTTACAGGTGCCCATGTGTGGCAGTGACCACTTACTTATTAAATGGACACCATGTTCGTTCTTCACGTTCGTTCGGTCACTTCAAACTTTAAAAAAAAGATACATTATCTCGATATTCTTTCGATTCGACTTTGGTCAATAGATACCTATATTTTACAATTTGATAATATCAATATAAGTAAAATGTTAGTAACTTTTTCATACAAAGATATTGGCTTACAGGCATTGTTCATGTAGGGTTACATACGCTGGTCTTCCGTAACTTACACCACTCCCAGTCCATTCTTTCCGAAAACTTCCACTTCGTTACCGTCGCGTCGGCGTCGTGGCAACGTTAAAGACATAAACACCCTCCAGACCGTCCCAACTTTTGTAAAATATCTCAAAACTAGAAAACTATGAGTTGAACAACCAAGCTTAACATAGAGATCACCAAAGTTCAGTGGGAACGCAATTTTGAAAGTAAATAACATTTTGACAAGCATTTCAGTAAAAGTGTTAGTATCTTTTTTGAAGAAATGATAGTAATCTCTTTTTTACACGTCTACATTTTATAGTCCGATTTTGTAGGATTCGTAGGTACCTACTTCATATTGAATCAAAGTTTTGAGCTCAGATATCAAAAAAATGACAAAAAAATACGCAAACGCAATTTTATTAATCAGAGATTTAAATTAAATATTTCTTTAAATAAGAATATTTACAAACAGATTGTACATTCATTTGAATGGGTCTCAAGTAAGTAATTCCGTGAAAACATCGTCGGAATGACTTAATTCCAGTAATTGCAGACTTCGAGTTCAAATTAAATTGTAACAGAAAATGGTCCTGCCTAAAATTAATTAGGCGACTGCAATATTACAAGAGTATTAACAAAACAATTATCCAGTTATAATTTTGGCCTTCATAATGTTCGAGTAAAATGCACAAGTCGTTGAGGGCATCTGTTCCGCCCACAAACGAATAGTCCCATGGTCCTTAGGAAAGTACCAAGATATATATGCAGCCAGAAATATTACTGTGCTCTTTATTTCAAACCAGTGGAAGCTACATTTGAGTGACACAAGTACTGGTTAATGCTAACTATTTCTTCAGTTCGATGTTGTTCTGTTCTTTAAAATTAATTTAGGCCTCTTGAGACTCCACTCAGCTGCCAGTCGAGATTAAACGTATCTCAAGTTAATGAAATTGGTATCTAAATAAGACGGACAACGAAAACAAGCATTAGGCTTTGATTAAAAAGAAAAACTGGTTTTAGTCGGTGGTCTTATATTGAATACCTACTAATTAAATGCCAAATTTTGTATGTCTATGTTTTCGGTAGAAATTTTTGACCAATCCATATATCATTATGTAAATTACCTACTTAATTAATTTCTCATCGTAATTTTACTGACAGTTGTTTATTAAAATTACAAATGCTACATCAATACCTAATGTTATACAAATACAAATATTTTTTTCCATCAAATCATGCAAATCTATGAGGTGTTACGAGAAACAAAAATTACGGTATTTTTGTTTTATATTTTTGTGTATGTTAAATTAAAATAATAATTAATAAAACATTTTCGGTGTTGCGTAAAGGAGTAACAAAATTAATATCTTTAAAAAATTACAGTAAAATACATAATACAATTTTTCAAAGCATGTTCTCGTACCTAGGTACCGTTATAATTGTTAATAGGTAAATTTCTAAAATCTAAGTAACAGGGTAAAAAATAGGTAGATAATTATTTTTTAAATGAACGTAGTCTTATAGTACTTATTTGTATGTCAATATGAGTTATTTATAGTAGGTAATCTATTGGAATGACTTAAAAAGGGTTCACGCGACCCCTATTTGCCAAAGTGTGTAGACTATGCGGCATGTTAAACTTATTTAATACAAAGTGTCATTCGATATCCTATAAAATGGAAAATCTTGAGTTAGCCATAGGTATAATTCGTTACAGGGTTTATATTTCGTTAAGGCAATGTCATAAATTGCATGACCCGAATGCTTCCAATTATCGGATCCGTGATCCGCAGGTATCGCGAAATTTTTGCCATAAACCATGGAATTTATGAGAGATTAATTTACCTTACTCACGTACACGTAAGCTACATTATATATGTACCTTTTTTATATGAAAGTTGCAAACGAGCTTTAAGTCTACTTTATTGTTGAGTGGTCATCGTTGCTTATGGATATCTGTGACACAAATCATATACCTACTTGGTTCTTTACCTGAGGTCTGTTACCAATGAACCTTTAATTAAAATATATCCATATAAGTACACTTGGTACTTCTTTTTAATTACAAAAAGGTCTATAACGACAGTTGAATGGTGACAATATTATAATATTAATAATAGACTTATAATAATTAATTATAAATTCCTATATCTAAGTACTATACTACTACTGTACTAGTGTTAAATTTTAGTAGTAATTTCTCGTAAAACTACCTAATTATTATAACAAATACAAGCAATAGAATTCAAAGCAATGCGAATAAATAGGTCTGAATATAATTTCAATTTGTGAAATATTCTAAGGTGAAATGCTATTAAATAAATTAATTTTAAAATACATAACCATCTTCTCATTTTACTGAGAAGCTGAGATTTTGATGTTACCGCTTTATTTTGTTGGAATCGGATATTATCTGTCGATATGGTGTTTATTTTCCACGCGAAATGGAACATGGCTTTCACATATAGCGCTGTAACCAAAATTCGAAGCATTAATTTTGAACGTATTATAAAAACCATGAATTTATTTGGAAGTGGGCATATTATCCGTACATAAAATAAGTATTCGTATGTACATGTGTCAAACAGGTGGTCCTGAAACGCTCTCACGAGATTAGTATCGTTTAATTTTCGTTTCACGCTGGGATCTTTTTAAGGAAATTTTATTTTGCAATGCATTTAAATGCAAGATAATCTGATGGGATTTACTGAATCTTACTTAATGAGATTTCGTGACTTGAAAGCTTTCCAGATCTTGTGACATATCTTTGAAGACGTTATTTAAAATATCTACTTTAGTGATAAGGATTGAGACTCGGTTTTGTTTAAAAATGGGCTGGTACCTACTTAGGAATATCGCGTTACCAAATTTTAGGTAATACTGACAGGAAAATAATTACCGACATTAGGTATGATTAAATATGAAAATTATTCATGAATTTTAAATCATTTAAAATTATTTTAGATGGAAGGTATGTAGGTACAAATAATTAAAATAACTTAATGTTAAATAAACATTTACATCGTTTTTGCAGTTATTTCAAATTACTCATTACATACAAAGAACAATATTTAAACTTATATATAAGAACTATATAATTAGCATAGTTATAACAGCATCGCCTAAACCATTTGCATTACTTCATCTCGACAGGTTAATAAGTTACCTAAAACGAAACGGCCATTTTCAAATCGTGCTCCATTAGTATCTGAATTTAAACATGGTGCCGAGTGCACCGAACCCCATTCCGATATTCGATACACACATCTAGTTAATCCAGACCCTTCGTGTTTGTGGGAAATGTTTTTTTGGTTAAGCAGCGGAGAAGGTGGATGGGTTTTGTTATACTGGTCGTGTCCGCCCAGCCCTTGGGAGTGGGGACGCAACGGTACAACACGCGAGGGCATGCCGACATCTATCATGCATTTTATGGCGGAGGCTTGAAAGCGAACCGCTTACATGCGACTATTCTACCTATACCCTTGTTTTAATAATTCCCATCCATAAATGTATTTCCTCCGCATTGGTTTCAGATTTATAACTACTAAACTGTTTCAGTATTCTAATGAAATAAACTATTTTGAATATGGATTTTGTATTTTGTTCGATTAAACGATCTAAATATTTCATATGTTTTAAAGATTAATAAGACATTAAATTTTAGTGACATCGAAAATTACCTTAAAAATTAGTTACCTACTTTAGATTTTATATATCGCTATTTAAAAATTACAACTTACTAACAACTTTTTAACTTGGTTTCAACAAGCAGTAGGTACTTACGTTTCCAAGTATATCTCATGATCGCTAACAAAATCACTCCTGAAGCACATCATAAAAGAGCGAATGTTAAAAAGTTGCCGCGAACTTTTGACCCTTTTAAATTGAAGTGCTATTTTACACATCAGCTAACCGCCCGCGATCTGGGAAATTGGTCCATTTGCGAACTTCGGTCGCATGCCGAGATTACCCATCCGAGTTTAGTGTAATCAAAACTTCAATACTTAATGCCACGGTATCCATGAAAAGGAGACTGCGTTATCTCTTCTCGGGATCTAATACGAATATTATCGGAAATCCGACCGAAATTGGACTTCGAATACTTGAACACCTTCAAGGCTGATATGCATATCAAACCCACAAATACTGTAATATTTCACTGTGGTGATATTAGGATTTAAATGTCATATACTGACGAAACAGTTTACCAAAATTTACCATATGTTAACCTCGGTTAAGATCAAAACCGTGTGTGTACGTGGCGGTTGTTCTTACATTTTGTATAAGAAACGAATGATCCGCTATTTGTGTTGGTAGAATTTGAACCCCTGTCCAATTTCGGCAGAGTCTATTTACATCTTTTTCCCTATTAACAAACATAAGTCGTGTGACGAAACTTTCTTTTTTCGTTTCCAACTTTTTTCCTCAATAGGCACGATTATGTAAATCAGCGTATTTGTGGTAAGAAAACTTTTCCGTTTAAATTTATAGAGAGGTTTAAAGGCTTGTTATTTCTTACATCTATATTGCCTACTTGAATAGCAGCTGTGGCTATAAGCCCGTTAGCTCATATGAGGTTATGGTTTTCGTTATCGGCACCCTGCAGCCTCTATTTGGCCCCGCCGGCAATTGTAGCGAAGCTTTAGCGAAGTAATCAACGCTTTGTTGCCACGAAAAGAAAAGGCGAGATAATAACAGAGGAACACATGTAATAACTGTGAATGTTCGCGACAACGTGCTACGCCTAGATATGTGGCATTTGACACGCCAGTCGACACGTTCGACAAATATTGTGCTACGTTTGGCAAATAGAAGCAAAATAGTATGCTCTAGCGGTATAAACAAACGTTGGGGCATTATGCGAACGAATTGTACACGGCGATATAAAATTACGCGTTTTCAGCGATTGTCTCCGATGTCGAATCACGTACGAGTATTATTACACTATGTATATCTTTTGCTTCACAATCTACATTGTTCGAATATTGTTATTCGTTTTACTATTCTGTTATATCGATGAGACGATGCTTATTTTATACATAAATAGATAAAATTAATATTTGACTCTCAGTTATTCAAAAATACTTAAGTATCAAATATTTGTAGTTAATGGTTGAATGGTAAATAAAATTATATGAGTTAAATTTTCATCGAGAGATAAGTTCCTAAATAACTTCGGTCCTCACGTTGGACTTGTCTTTACTCTACTAAATTTGAAAAGAAATTATGATTTCAAAGTACAAACCTCGGGTCGTTTTTGTACCACTTTTACCAACTAAAGCGATAAATCAATGATCGGTCATAAAAGAAAGCAATTAAATTTACCGCGTAGACAAAGAAATCCATTATCACAATAAGAACAAACCACCTTCACTATTTCACCTGTAATTTTGTACTGATCTTACCTAGCGTTCAATTTGCACTATGCGGAAGAGTTCGGTTTTTTGTTTATGCTCCAAATTTTTATGGTGCCACTAAAAGTCCAAACAAAAAGTAAAGCGACCAGTAATTTAACAATGCACTCTCAATTTCTGTATAAAAGTTTTACAATAGATACACATAAAAGGACGGGGTAAGGTGTTTTTTGATACGGAAAAGAAACAAAGGGAAGTTGTGCAAGTATTGTTGGAATGAATGCGAACATTTTTTTACCAGTCCAAGTCAAATTTGACCATGTGACGTACTAGACTACATTTCTTAGAAGCATTGTATTTAGTTCGGCGACGAATCGTAATTTTTTAATATTGTTAAAAACAGACTCTATGTAGGTTAATGTTCCACGAAGTCGCATAGAGTTTAAAGTTACCAAGTGAATAATATCCATGACAAAGTTTAATATTTTATGTGGATATTTCCGAGGTAAGTACAAATACAATTATAGTAAGTAAGTAATCGTTTTAAAATCACTTAGAAGTAAAGACATTTTTTAAGAAATTATAGTGTTGAAAAGGTTTTCCAATCATTAGTCATTTAGGTAGAGACAATTGTGTTACTATTGCATATTAAACACCTAACACTAAGTTCATTTCTTATTGTTGTTATTAAAATTATTATTACTTAGTTAACAACGGACAGATATTAAATAAACAGGCAAATAAAATTAACAAATCATTACCATTACGAACGTGCAATAAGCAAATCATGAAATAAGCAAAATAAGTATTTGAATGTCCTATCGTATAAATAAAATCACACGGAGGGTTACATACGAATCAACTTGTTACACATATGATCCGTGAGTGAACTATGGAGTGGTCATTTAAATTACCCTCATGTCGTGTGCCTGAGAACAGGCCTTTTTCGTAATTTCGGTGAGAATTCGTGTTCGGGCGGCTATTTAATCGGGTTCGTGACATCGATTTGCCGTGACTTATGCTATGTATATATTACAAAAAGGTTTAAGTTAAGATCGCTTTACATAAGCTTTTCCGTAAGCTTTTTTTGTTTTTTTTTTTT
>MOOZ01000507.1:1192905-1231476 GCA_002930495.1 Cecropterus lyciades | reverse complement strand
TGAAATTCACAACTATTATTTGTTTTTTTTTTTTAATTTAAATTGGTAATTTAAGAAGGTACACTTGATATTCACCTAAAAACTAATCAAGTAACAAAATTAAGTAGATAACATATTTATATAAGTAGGTATATAGTAATGGGAATACTGTAAGTTTTCATACGTACCTGCATAAGTACTTACTGCCTGTTCAGTGTTTAAGTGTGAAGCTGTGGATGTACTGGTGGATCCAGGTGAGGCTTAGTTCCCCAACCCCAAAATCAAAATCTAAGTACCTACTTAAGTCCATTCGTTACATGACAAAAATTCACAGAAGATGACCCACGATGCTAGACAGCACCCTCCTATCGAAAGACCTACTTCACCATTAAATTCTTTCACAGCCTACTTTCGGTTGTTTAAGCCCACCGCACCAAGCGATAATCCTTGATCCGCAAGTATGCACGTGCTTACCTAATAGGTGTATGCATTAACTACTTCATTGTCATTCAAATATGAATCAAAACAATTAGTGCTATGCACTACATGCATTGATTTCCATTGAAATTGAGGGCTGAATTAATTTATATGCAAATAGGAATTGTTGAGCATTGATCGCTAAGTGTCTCTTTGTGCTTTATAATGATTGGTTAAAGTTGTGTCCAGCGTATAAATTAGTTTATGTAATTGTTTTCGTGTGAATTCGTTTATATAATAATATATTCATGTATTTAGAGGGAAGGGTATTTTATTTTTATATATAATAATATAATTATCAACTGCATTTCAGGTGTGTAATTCCAAATTGATTAGGAGTCTTACTTATTGTGCTTATCAGTTTATTTATTTATTCTTGATTTGTATCAATCTTATGTACTTATAAAATCTAAACTGAATGCTTAATATATTTTATACTTGCATATATATCTAGAAATTTATAACAGACGACTTTAAACTTTAGGTAGGGACATATGACACTAAAGTGGATTGGTTGATATAGGTATAGCGGGAGGCATAAAGCACTTCTTATTTTTCACCATTTTAAATTTAATTTTCACCTTAATTTTAATCGTAATTATTTGAGTATATTGAGATCTACGTAAAATATATGCGTTTTATTTTTATATACGTACAAAATTGTAACTAAGTGAGGTTTTCTGTAAGATATTTGGCAGATAATGAGAGCGTATTGCCTGTCCGTAACAATACTATTAGAAAGAAAATTGTTGTAGAGAAAAGTTGTAGAGTAAACCTACGCAAATAATTTATATTTGGCCAATTTTTAAATAAAAGACTGTTTGCTTTTCCAATTAGTGTGTAATTTATGTTGGCGGAGCACGCATACGTCTACACGCAATTACAGGTTATGTGTTTACGTCAAAAAATATCGAGTGTAATTTGTACGCTGTCGTTACTTTGGCACTCAACGCCTGCAATCTCAGCTCCCCATCTCGCGAGATAACATGTATCGACTCAGCTAAAAAATACGAAACAAACAAGAGACCGAATGTAATGAATGTGAAATTTTATAGAGGCGCCATCCTCGTTTGCGGATTCGAAAGGACCCCAAAGTTAGATCACGAGACTCTCTGTCACATAATATAGCCAATTTTATGCATACATTTAGACTTTTCGGTAGATTCGTAATGCAGAAACGGTGTTAACACTGCATTTTATGCACCACAACTGGAATTGGTTGATTAAGAATTTAAATTCTTTCGAAATTCGTATAAGGAAACAGGTAGGTGCTTACGGAGGAAAGAAATATGTTTATGTAGCCACTTATTTTGGTAGGGCTAATGTGGGTTGGGTCGGATTTCATTTGAGCTTATGTTTACCTACACGTGCATTAACTAAGGCCGAGAGAGTAATTCCGAGCAACATTACAGGGGCTACCTACATGAAGTAATATAAATCTTCTTAAAAGGTATTTACAAGACCACATTAACGCACTAACTTTGTTGTATTAATATGTTAGTCCATTGTGTATTCCTTTATTTAATATAGGTACAAATTTCGTATTTAGCTAGGAATCTGCCAAATTATCACACTGTAAAAAAAATTACATACATATAATTATTTCGAAATTCTAAATACCATACTACTTAGTATCATGCTATCGTATAGTGTAAGAAGTTATTGTATGAAACTAATATTCCATTTAGTACCTATTCATTTAAAAGTTACAAGATAAGTTTCAAAGTAAATGGATATAAATAATAAGCGTAGGTTCTTCGCAAAACTGCCATCATATTTCAATTTTCATTTAACTTGAGACCTTTCCCCTACTCCTTGGATAGAAAATAATAATAACAAAAATATTTATCGCAGCTCAAAGGGAATAAAATGATGTCCCTTAATGCAGACCCAGATGTATTCAACCTATTATTTGTTTCCCCGAGGTTACCTTCCGAAGAAAATATGAATGCAAATTCTACTTTTCCGAGTGGAAAGATCGGTTTGGTTCCCTCGATCCAATATAAAAACGCCCGAGGGAACAATGTTATTAAATAGAGATAAATAGGTAAGGTACTGGGCTCGCAAAAAGGTCCCATAGTCCTTTTTCGATCACGAAAACTATAAGAAAAAAATTACGAATTCGCCTGAAGTATATCTCTGTAAAATTACGAACGTTAGAATAGAAGCCCGAAGTATTGCCGAACGAATTAGAAATGGAAAGTTACGGCGTATTAAATGAGACATGAGTCAGTGGCCGCGCCGTACGTTACCGGCTCATATTAACCACGTCACACATTACGACACGATCGTAAAATTCGTCCGTCCATTGAGCAGAACAATAAAACGCGATTTGGATCAAACGGTGTCACTAGCCCGCCAAGTTCAAGTGCGCTATTAAGTTGCACAACAGGCAATAAACACTTGAAATAAAAACGTAAATATTCAGTCGTCGTAAAGACGGTATCATTTATAATAATAGCGTGTGTACGCAGTTTTATACGAGACGGTTATTTTTATAGGCATCGGTCGGGTCGTAAAAGCAGTAGACTAGAGGCAGACGGATTTTATGACGGGTGTTGGTGACGGATCGCGCCCAGGTGATGAGCGTCGTGGCTATGGCGACGACCTCGCTTCGGATGCACTTTGCATTCTAACAATGGAGGCAACGCTGTTCTTCCATTTTTACGCGACCACATCAAACAATATGACATAACATATGGCCCAATACCGAACGATTTTAAGTAGGTATATAGTTTAGTCTAATACATATTAAGCAAAGGGCTTTGATTTTGATTAGCGATATGAAAAATATTTTTATTATAAATTGAAATAGGTATCAATTGTCGTTCTGGATTTTATAAATTAATACATAGTTGTTTGATTCCAGATTTCCGATGGGACCATTTACAAATGAAGAAGTAAACAATTTTAAGCAGGTAAGAATAATATACATACATATTGATATTATTTTAAATTAGTAGGCATTATATTATGTACAGCTATTATATATTTTCGATTTGACAATATTGACTTTCCATTTTTTAATTAATTAACACCTGTCTGCGATCAATGAGGTATATATATTATCTATTAATTGAAAAACGCTCCTTACACCTGGTTTTATTTACATACGATGGTATTTTCTACATAACAGCTGGTATTTTAATTGCGAGAAATTAGGTGTCAAAGAACACCTTTGAAAATCAATTTGGGTCTTTACTGTGTTACATAACATTGGTTTAACATTTGTTCGGAGATTTTACATCTGAACTTAAATTTATGATATTTATGCAATGTAAAGCAGAATTAACGCAAAAATGAAGATTAATATAATTTTTTTATACAAATTAAAGTTATGAAAAATTTAAATTCATAACTTTAATTTGTATAAAAATAAGTTTAGTAGTGTTGTAAGAATGTCTGAAAAAATATTTTAGTAGGTACACAGTTAAAAAAATATAAATTAGACGCAAAATCAAGAGAAATCCTTGAATATTTGTACGAACAACAAACATACGTACAAGTCTATTGTAAATTTTGTAGTTATATAATAATTATACCTAATTAAAATCATAGCATAGAGCAATAACCGTATAACTAAGTATTATCTTCGTTATTAGGTATTTCATTACCATAATTTCAATTTTCGCTCTCTTTCATACTGGCTGTAAGCTCATTAACGTTTCACATTACAGTGAATTATTACATACATTAAAATGTAAGTCATTAATTATTGTAAGTGCCTTGTTATTGTGTGCTTAAACGTAACTGTGCTTTATTTCATTGTCTTGTTTTTTACTTACAATGTTATAGGCAATTCGATGATAAATATGGTTATTGTCATGTGAGAATTTTAATCGCAACAGCAAAAAATACTAGAAAATCGGCATATCTTTAACATCATCGTGAGAGAAGATGTAGGTAACCGATACTGAAATAAACCTACATTGTGTAGGTTTTGTTGATAAAATAAGATGGCTTAGAAGCAAATATTGTGTGAAACAATAAGCTATTTTAAATTATGAATCAGCTATAGATTGCATATCACGTAAATATGTTGCAGCCACGTTACTTAATTAGCCGTTCAATTAGCAGCCTAGCCACTTAATAGCGCCGTTCTACTATTACCTAAACAATTTAATAGAAATTCAGTAATTCAATCAAATAGCTAAGCCAATGACTTGGATCGATAACGTGTCTTTTATTTATTTTAAACTGCTGTAACTTATTAAATTTAGTTCCAATTTATGTAACTTGGCGTTGAAATTCAACCACTCATTATCTATATTTTTTTACATTATAATTTTAATGGTGTTAATTACAGTTTGATTGTTGTTACGCAAAAATAATACTGACAATGGACAAAAGTAGAGACAAAAATAATGAAACTTAAAAATCGAATGACTTCAGTAGTTTAAATTTTAAAGAAAATAACGATCGGAAAGATAGAAGATATACTTACATGTAAGTATTAAAGATGGGAGATTCCTACTCTATATTAAATTAATAACACCTGTTCATGCACAACAGCGACCATTTGACATTAGGTGGAATGTATAATTGTTTGGTACTCGTTGTCGTTAAATCAATACTGTCCCAATGCTGGAACAAGTCTAGTCCGCAGAGTTTTAAGATCTCTGGTGTGAAGATTTCCGAAATATTTTTTCGTCGTAAAGCAAGTGATAATAAAATTCAAATGCGCTATTGTTCGAATAGTAAGAGTTTATCTTTGGGATTCATACTTCGGACCTCTATTTTGGTAGGCCGAATTCCAAACCACTAAGCCATCACTGCTGCTACTAGCTACTATAATCTCGAATATAATCTCGTATATAACATAAAAACTACTGCACACCACTTCATGCTTATGTTCATTTCGTGAATAACATTTTCACAGAATGTACGAAACGAATGATACTAACCATTTGATTGAGATCGCGTGTGGTATTGGTAGCTGTCGATAGAAGCGTTCAGATATTGTTTGCAAGATGGAATTGATGTTTTCACAGTCCATCGACAGGTTGCCGGTTTGAGTCGAGATTCGTTTCCGATACGCATTGATGCACGCTCTTCTATCTGTTGATTCATTTACTTGGAGTTATCTCGTGTTTTCGTTCCACACCGTTAAAAATACATTCGGATACGAAATTTAACACGCTTATGTTTAATTCTCTTTGAAATCTTCTTTTATTTTTCAAATAGATTTTTGTTGTTCGTCTGTAAGAATAAGTTTAGTAAACGTATCTAATCAACTATCTATTAATATTATTATTTCATTATCATTATCAACATATCGTTATAAGCAAACATTAATATAATTATTTATTATAATTTTATTCAATGCATCATATTCATAAGATGAAATGCAAACGTATAATAGAATTACCTATTGTGTTTTAACTAAGTTAACTCTAATATGTAACAAAAACATTCAACATAATATTATCATTTAATACCAGCCTTACGGATGTTTACGATTGATAGAGTTGCTATTGCCAAGAGCCATTGCAATAACTCTTTGTATAGACCCTTTCCTTTTACTTATTTGCAATATTTTCTCATTAATATTCCTATCCAGTCATAGCATTTCATTATTTTATGTATGCGCCATCCGTTCTTATTAAGCGATATCGAATTAAGCTTTCGTATAAGAATATTGTCTATATTTTTATAAAAGCGACGTAGCAAACAAACATGCGGTTCATCTGTAAGTGCTGCCCGTGGACATTGGTAAACATCTTTACATCGAAAAGGGGGTTTACCTGAAGTCAATTATAGATGCGTTGCCACTATTGATGAGCTAGATGTTCGTCTCGAATTTATAGTCAGCAATTTCATTTCATTTTTTAACCGCCACGCAAGAACTGTTTCACGCTAGGAATAATGATGTGTCATTCAGATGACATTACTAGCCTTAATATCTAATGTATACGAAATTAGTTTTTTTTTTATTGTATGGAAGTAGTAAATGAGCCTGCAGCAGATTGTAAGTTGCTACTGCCGTCCATGAACATCTGTAAACAACCCTAGGTAAGATCAAAGTCTCACCTAAGGTTAGCCACAGATGCGTTGCTACCCTGAAGACTAAGATGGAATGCCCCGGAAAAGTATGTCTCCCTTACTACACCCTTCAGACCAGAACACAACAGCGAATAACACTCCTGTTATTAGTCGAAACCCAAAGAGTTCTACCACCTTCAATTACTAATAATATTGTTTACAAAGTTATTCAATTTAATGTCTCTTTTATCAAAAGAAAGTTAAGTTGAGACGTTAAATTACACTGGCCAAGGACACTGGAAAATTAGCCGGCTTTATATAATGCCCTTTATTCGTACCGATATTCCCGTAGGAACAGATGTCAGCAAAAATATAATAAGGGTCTGGTAGCCGCAGGCATTGTCGTTGGGGTCCTGTAGATAATGAGCGCTGAGCATTTTGTCAGAAAATTTGCCCCATTTTCTCTCCAGATGTAACTGGTGACACTTATCTCTGTATCTAATATAAAGATATAACTATTGCGCAAAATATTAAAGTAAATTTCACCTGAAAAATTATTAGGCCTCGGGCTTTAAAATAAATTCCCAGAGCTTAGCCTAATTAGAACACGTTTATTTTTAGAGAAAAATATGGGATGGCTCTACTTGTATGCAAATTATATGGCTATAACGATATGAGTGTACCTACATTTACCAATCAGATGTTTTATTTATATACATCATATGAGTATATCCATTTTAGCTACTAAATAAATCTAAAACTTGTTTTGCCTTTGGAAACGATAGAGACAATAATAAATGACTGTATTTAAAGCAACTTAGGTATTAATTTTCATATTATTATATTATAACAACATTTTTGACTCTACTTCTATTAAGTTTATCTAAGTTATAATAAGTTGTTAAATGAATTTTTATCAGTTTTTACTTAATTTATATTTATTAATACATAGGTATATTTTTAATACACTGTTTTTATACGTTCCCTCACCATCTTTACCGGTTGCCAGATTTATATAGTTTCCCAGTTCTGACAGATATCTGATGAATTATAGATAGATGTCTGTTCTGAGCAAAGGATACTGGTACCTACCTACATGGATAAATGTTTTTTATTAATATTACTTTAATTTTCCCAGGTGATAAAACCAGTGTAGGTCGATCGGGGAGGTATCTCTGCCACACCTATTTGAATGTGAAGCAGTTATTTCCTGCTTATGCTATGATTGCCGGCTTATTTATATTTGGCCATCGATAACATTGGAAGTATCAACTTATCTGTGATCGATTACAGAATCTTGTTCTGTATGAAGTTGCTTACAGATGTTTATGAGTGGAAGTAACCGTTTACCATCAGGTGGATGGCATACTGGTTTGATACTTCAATTTGATAAAAAAAAATACAATTTAGATTAAAAATTGGCGGCAGCATGTCATATTCATCACCTCGGTCTGTCATGCAGAAAGTCTCAAATTCGATTCCTGGTTAAACTTAAATATGAATGATTGAATGAAGTACTTATCTAGATTATTTGCTAAAAATATGAGAACTAGTACGTAAGTCATGAGACTAAACAAACATTTAAAGGAATGGGTGCGGGAAGTTCTCATACACTCAAATTTCCCGATCATCCCGTACATCCGAGATCGTCCCAGGAGAAGCACCTGTTTAAAACGACATAAAACTAAACAGGTCGTTCAACTATAATGTTCTATTAACGGTTTACGAGCTTGACTCCGTGGGCACGCCGTCGTAAACCGTCGGTCACCTGTTGTGCCTACAATGTTCAGTTTGTCAATGGACGCCTTTAATGCCAATTATAGGTCACCTCATTCATATCGTTTACGACCTGCTTTAGTTTACGGAAGGCTGTAAATTATTTCCGTTTTTTAGGTATCTATTAAATATATTCTCTGTGGGACGCTTGCTGGTTTCATTTGGCAATGTGGAAAACAAATAGCATTTTCGTAATTTATCACAAATTAGGTAGGTCCGATTAATTTCAAGAATGTGTGACGTCATTTTGAATCGTGATTATTACCTATTTAGTCAGGGCAACTGTAACACAGTTGCTTACCAACTCAATTGCTACTAGGTAATTTACTTTTCAGTTTTGGGAAGGTTATTTATATAAGAAGATGTAAAGTTTGTTATCAAGTTGGTAATTAAAACATTTCAAGAAAATGTATAACATTTTATTTAACTGTTATATTGTTATTCATTTAACATCGTCTGTATTTCGCTTCGAGAAATTTACATAGCGAGCAATGTCTACCTGCTAACCGTCGGCTCAGTTGAGGTTTGAAGATATATACCTATACAATCACAGTTCGAATGAAGAATGAAATGTTTGTGTATGTAATATATCTCAAGAAATCTTTTCTTGTTCAAAGAAATTACATCGAAAATTTATTGCTACAAACTCTACCCAATTGTTTATAAGATAAACATACCGATACATTTAATAAAGGTCAATGAATAAATCTGCCAACGTTCCACCATGGTATCTGAGAGCCTATTTTAACAAAAATATTAGAGCGAAAGCGTAACTCAGCAGTTTTCTTAAAATACGCTCAGCTCTATGCCGTGACGCCATGAAACATAACTCAAATGACTGCATACGTCAGGAATATAAAGGAGGATCTTACGCCAAGCTCCGCCTAAAGAAAGATGGCCGTCTATTTTGCACACACCTTCTCCATTCCCATTGGTGCATTCCGACAAAATGCTGACTCTGCTTAATTTTTCACCAATCAGGGATGGGATGATATTGGAAAAGTAATTTGGCTCACAAAATCCGGATACTTACCTCTTGCTCGTTGCGCATGCGAGAAAGCAGTATAGAGATAGCTTTGGATGTGGTGAAAATGTTTCAAAGATGTGCCGATAGATGGCGCTTTTAGTTCCGTCATTGTAGTTCGTCCCCTCGCGTACAGATGGCGGTGAATTGTGATGATAGTATCACGGACAAATATATTTTTATTTTCGTAAATAACTAAATTTTAATTACTATTAATCGAATAATAAGTTATTTCTTCATATTTAGCATTTTCCAAAAGATATTAGTGAATATATAATTATGAATAATTGTTTATCATTCATACGAAGTTTAATAACCTATTAGTTTTCCATCTCATAAGAACTCTACACGTCTTATAAGAACACTGAAGAAATAATACTGCTGTTACTACTTGGTGTTTATTAAGTGATATGACACATGTACAATATGAGTACATTGGGAACATCAATAAGCTAAGAATAGTAACCGACTCTACATTTATGAACTTATAACTTTCTTTAATACTTGACATTGAGTATAGTTAATTCTGTATAATACGTATTGTTTCACTTCATTGATTAAATTATTTAAGAACATACATCAAAAAGTAAATGAAATATAAGAATTAAATTTTTATTATGGCTTTTATAAACAAAATTGTTTATTTATTATATCCCATAGCTGCCCTACAACTATAACTTTCTTGACTGAGCCATTGGGCTGTTAAATAGTTTCAATTCGAAGATAGGTATTTGTCAATAAAACAGAGCTATATATCTCATGATGAAATCGCTCTCGTATGGATTGGTCTCGCTTGGCAGCCATTGAGCTACTTCTATTTTTCTAATAATAGTTCCCAACTGCCTGTTAATAGTCCTCTATCGAAATTTCGTCTTCTCAGTATTTCTCTTTGTCACGTTGTAAAAGGCCAGTGTGTTTTTCTTACGTTTCCAAAAAGTTGTGTTTTGTGATGTAATTAAGAACTCTACGCTGGTAAGTTATTTTTTCTCGTTTCACTATCGTAACGTCTCGTAAAAATGTGAATTGTTATATTATTTTTTATTCAGCAAATTTATGTGTCGTTATACTAATTTTATGAGGCTTCAAAAAAATAGTTTCAATTTACATTCCATAACACTATCAAATGTCTTATTTTTATAAACTCGCCATTAAAGTAATAATATTGATCATATCATCTACATTTTTTTTAGTTCGTAGTATAAATATTGACATGCAAATTTAAAGGATGCTCTAAAATGCTATTATTATTTACCGCAGGAAACTCCATGTTATATGAATATTATCCTATGTGATATCATTAAGTAAAATCGTAAATTATTTACGGTTAATAGAAAGGATATCAGGCTCTTCTGTTATACACGGAAAGCCTACATTCGTATGAATCACTGTGCCATGTTTCCCTTTCGTGAGTATTTGTTCTCGAATTTGTATTCAAAAGATACCTAACATCCAAGTACGCAATAATCGTAAACCGAACAATTTAAACTCTGATTTTAGCAAGTTTCGTATATTGGTATCGAAAAAGTAAATTTTTGGGCAATATTAATAATAACCATACAAAATTGCCGGTTGAGTAATATCAATAATAGCCCACAGTTAAATTAATAATTTAGGCCATAAGAACAGTTAAATAAAGTTAATACGGTTTTATTAAACCCATTGCACACTTAAATATTCTTGTTTTTTATTTTTTGTCTTGAAATAGAGAGAAAAACTCGAGATATAATTTAATTCAGTAGGTTTACTGGATCTCTGATGTTAAAATTTTAAGTGTATTTTTAAGCGAAGGTGTGAATTTAATAGTTTTAACAGATCGCTGGATAAGATATTATTTTTAATGTTATCTAAAATGTATAAAATTCATTTAATAATCATATAATTTTGTTCTTGTTTTAACAAACGGTAGTTTGTTCTAATTTCAAAATGACTCTACATTTTTAATTTAGATCAAACAAATTAGTTAACATAGGTCTTCCTTGTGTTTGTCAGGATTATTTTGTGAATTTATCTTGATGATGGATGATGAAGGAAAATAAAACTTCATTAAATTTTAAATATATCTATTTATGTTTAAAATATATTTTTACTAGCGACAACAATATAATACGGTCATAGTTGCAGTAAATACCTTAAAATTCTTACAAAATAGAATATACTTCTATATATATATAAATATACTGTACTGTATTCTTAAATAACACATAAATCTAAAAACTGCTTAATGGACATATAATGTTAATATTATAGTATCTAATTATACTCTAGTATACAACATCTTATTGTTTAATTTTAATGTTTGATCACAGGAGATAAAAAAAAAACATTTGCAATTATATTATTAATTAATACTTAATATTAAATTCATTTTATTTCATAAATTTTATTAATATATTCATACGCCAATAAGAAACATAATACTAAATAGGTTACGGCAACATATGGAGATCAAAGTTTTTTTATAGTATGGAAGTAGCAAACGAGTACTCCGTCCACCAGATTGTAATTGGCCATTGTCGCACATACTCAGGTGTAATCAACTTCTGATAAGATCAGAGTCTTACCTGTGGTTGGCCACACATGGTTTGCTATCCCTAAGGACTAACTTGAAATGCCTCAAATAAGTATGTACCTATATCTTACTTACTTACTACATCCTTCAGACCAGTTTATAACACTGCTGATATTAAGCATGAATAGGTTCCACGCGGGATACATAAAATGTTATATAAATTTTGAATAGATGATATGAAAATGAAATAACGTTAATAGGTATTACCTCAAGTCATGGTCTTAAAGATACCTTTGCATACCCTTTATTTGATAAAGTAGTTTTGGTTTGATCCTAGTTCAAACACATAGACCTAAAGACGTCCGATAAAAAGAGAGAAACCGTCGTCGTATCCGTCGATAAAAAGAGAGAAATTACTTATTTTTATTCCTCCAACATTTTTGTAAATACGAGTTTATGCGGTAGATAGATGTATAACTTGAAGCGTATGCCATTTTTGTACTTGTTTGCACATTACTTTGGTTAATAACATACAACGTTCATAGTAAGGTATAATATTTCAAACCAACACGAATCAAATTTATTTCAAAATACATATAAATAATATTTTTTTACGTTTATGCAATTAATAACGGAGTCCAATACATTTTTAAAGAAATGATATATTGTCATAAAAGTTGTTAATTTAAACACTTGTACATTTTCATTTGTATATTGTGATTACCTTGCACATGTTTAATGATTATATTATGTTTTATTTATATATCTTGTACCGTGTTATGGATTGATAAATTGGTAGGTTGGTATAGTGGGTACCTTTGGTATAAAAATAAATGTTCTATAGATGTAAATGCTTTTGATATATTTTCTCTTAACTTTTAAAATCCAGAATTTAATATTAATATTATGGTGGAATTCATACATTTTAATATATTACGGGTACTCACGATATGCGGTTTTTGAGTTGGATCGTGGTCACGGCTAAGTTTTTTCGCCGTAATTTTCAAGTCCATGTAACTGGATCGACATATCGGCAAAATTAAATTCAAAAACAGCATATTGAAATAGATTAAAATCCACTCAGAGAGTACCTTCCTGCATACACATTTACCAAACACAAGTGACTACATATTTTCAATCACTTAAATTAGCTTGATAACCAATCTATTTTAACGACCCCTGCACCAATGATCAAAGATACAAGAGCGGTCGAAAAGGGTACAGTTAAAAGTTAACCTTAACATTCCGAAGTATAAATATTATCAAACGATGGAAATAAATTTCGTAGTAGAGAGATAAAAAATAACCTTTGTTGTTATGTGTTACGTTTAATTAGGTATTTATTATAACACAACTCTTAAACTTTATATTAATTATAATAATAAAAATATAATTTTATTAATATTTATACAATTATTCTGTACACATCTGATGTTATCACCAGGAACTTAACAACAATTGTTCTACTCGTAACAAAAAACATATGATAAGTAACATATTAATCAGCTGTTAGTTATTAGTAGTAGTTAGTGAAATAAAATGTACGTATATATTTAAAGATTTATTTGTCAACCAAAACAGATTTACAGTAGAAATAAGTAATTCAATCTCATCGTACGTTAGATTTTGCAAGAACTCCGTTAATTTTAACTTACAATCACGGTCAATGAGTGGATGTATATTTAAGATTTTATTAACTTTATTGTATACTGAGGTTGAGAGATAATCAAAGTGACGCCTTGCTCCACACAACACAACGTCTCCTGTCTAATTATTTGAGTCATTGGATTCCGACGGATCACAATAACTTTACCTCATTGAAAGACATTATTCTTTTTTTTATAATGATAGCAAAACCTGTACACCTGGTATCAAATGGTTATCTTTAAGGTTTATAATAAGCTTATAAAGCGATTTTTATTAAATGAAGATGAGTCATATTATAGGTACCGATAAATTATTATGTTGCTTCGGACTACAAAGGTACGCCTCATGTAAACATCTGCTTTATCACACCCTTCAAATCTGAACAAAGCATTATTACACTCATACTATAACATTTACATTCTATATACATGTAGGTACTCATAACAGATTACACCACTGCTTATTTCTGGTTTATTATTTGAATTGCATCATCTGAAACAAAAATAACATACAAAATTATACAACAATTCAGATATTTTTAAAAACAAGGAACTCGAATGTTCAAACGATAACTTTTAGCTGAGCTGAAGTAAGTACATGAACTCATTTTGAATTAAGAAATTTCAATACATCTAATGTCGCAGACTACCAAGTCAAACTTTACGAAACCCCATCTAATAAATCTATCAAGGCTTTAAGTCAATTTTTATCATATAAATATGTATATATAGCTACTTCAAAAAGATATATACCTAGTTCTATTCGAAAAATGAAAATCTCCTTTAGTGTCCTTAAGAGAATGTATCCAAATCATAACACAAACAAACAATAAACTGCACTATCAATTACTACCATTTAAAATGTAATGAGCCTCTAAAGTAAGACTTCACTAAAGTCAACACTTAGACTATTTTTAATTAAATTCAAATTATTTTCCGTAAATAAGCAGTGTTACAACCATTCACACTTCATTAACGTGCTTTCCTAAGTGGCTCTACCGTTAATATATTCCGGGCACGCCAAATTCTAGGAGGTTCAATTTAGGCGAGATTTATACTAACTTTTAGTGAACTGGCCCTATTACCCCACACGATCAATATACCCTATATTATGAATAAACAATTCTATGTTGTATAATAAAGAAATATATTAGATAAGGGTTAAATAAATTAGTGTTATCTTAAAATTATGCAGATACATAAATAATGCTTGACGATCCGCGTGGCGGAGCGGTCACCATGCCGGTGTTACACGCAGTGGGTCCCGGGTTCGAACCCGGCCAGACAGACATCGAAATGATAAGTTTAGATTTCTGTTCTGTATCTGGGTGTTTGTGTATTCGTCTTTGTGTGTCCATGGCACCCTCGACACAGAAAAAAATCCTACTGTGGGGCTATGAGTGTAGAAAGTTTGAAGGTGGTAGAACTCTTTGTGGTTCGACTTTGGAAGCACCACCGCCACACATATTTCTGCCTAATAACAGCAGTGTTGTGCACTGTTGTGTCCTGGTCTGAAGGGTGTGGTAATGGAGATATACTTTTCCGAGGCATTCCATCTTAGTCCTCAGGTGTAGCAACGCATCTGTTGCTAACCTTACGTGAGATTTTGATCTTGCCTAAGGTTAATTACAGATGTCTATGGGCGGCAGTAGCCACTTATCATCAGGTGGGCTGCATGCTCGTTTGCTACTTTCATACCAAAACAAAACAAAAAAAAACAAAACAAAAGAAAGCGTGTGTGTGTCAACGTCATGAAATATGCTTACTGTAGCTTTAGGCTTTACTTCCCTTTGTACATTTTCCAGTTTTATAATAAGTTTAAGATTTTTACAAATAAAAAATGGGCGTATAATTACTTATTCCTTTGTGTGAATATTTTCAGATTACGTTACATGTACATAGACATGTAGCGTAATTGGATGTATATGTACGAACGTACATATCATATAAAGATTCATGGATAACTGAGTGATGAGTGCATGAGACATATTATGTTTACATATTATATAATATTTGGTATTCACTATGAATCTTATGGGTGTGGCAGCGTTTCTCCTATCAATATTCAATGATATTTTAGTATAATTTAAGTGAATCTGATATCGGCCCACAGTGACGTACCGTGAAAACATTAGGTACCTACCACATTTCTATTTAATATAAAATGAAATTAAATAATGGATGTCATTGACAAACACGTTTTCTTCATCTTTTTGACAATAATGATACGAATGACCCTACATTCGTACCAACATCCTTAAATGCAACATCCTTGACCAGTTGACTAATTTGGATTATAATGATCATAAATTTATAATCATCATTGACCTTCGCCAATTACTGTTCTTGTAAGGATATCATGCGTCATAAAGTGATATAAAAAGATATTAAAGTACATGGCACCCACGACATGAGAAAATCCTAGTGTGGGGCTATGAGTGTAGAAAGCGTTTACGTTTAGCGCTTATACTTTGGTGAAGACCAGATGGTGTGGTGGGTTCAGCCTCTCACTTGGGTGGAGCCCGATTGGGCAGCGCGCTCTGATTCCGGTATCCCGGAGTTTTCTTTGCAGCGCCGAGGACAGCTATCATCTATCCACCCAGATTTAGTGCAAGATAGTCTTAGGTTCATTCTTCGGCCAATCTTTAATTTCAATTATTAGTTTAGTTTAGGAGAATATCTAGGATATGTGGTGCTATGAGTGTAGAAAGCGTGTTTTCGGTTCTAGGTCTTTTATATTTTTCTATCCGTATTGAGTAATTCCTTGGTATTTACGACACTAATCTTAGTGTGAGCCTAAAATATAAAACGTCTCCCGAATGGATGGATCACAATGGTAATATTTCGGTATTCATTGGCAAATCTGACATATTTTATAATCTCGATCGCTCCTTCGAAAACCATTTTTACAAGAAAGTTAAAATTAGTTAATATATAAACAAACCAATGTGCCAACAGAGATTCTAAAAAAGTATCCTTGTTGTGGCATCGTTTAAATAAACATTGGCTTCGAAAATGAGGGCTTTTTGTACATATTTTTTGTACTGTTTCCTATTTAGCGTACCAACGGGATACAAATAAGTATATTTTTCTATATAATATATATATATATATATAATAGTGCAGGGACTTATACAGAACGTAAAATGTATATTTTAATTATTTTTTTACAGTATAAACAATGTATGAAGCACTCCCTTGTTTCTTTAACTCTATACCTCCTAAATTGTACTAGTTCTTTCATAAGAACGACTTATATAAATTTAAACGTAAAGATCCAATCAAATACCAAAACTCTACAATCAAATCAACATGAAAGTACTATCCACACGTATGCTATATGCAAGTGTGAGTGCGTGGAATGTGTTACTGTGTGTGTGGAGCTCTGAAGTGCAGTTTGGGAATACCGCACCGACTGATACGCCGTAAAGTACGGGTTGGGGCCACTAGGGTTTGAGTATTAGAGAATAAATCTTAAGATATTAGTGCAAGACGGATATAACAGCGGATAAAAAACTTATTAGTTCAGTTATTTTATTTTATTATTATTAGAACTAACTAATTTTATTATTATTATTAGTATTAAATAACAACCACATGTAGCTTAGAGAACGATGTACGCATCCATAATTGGCATGCACACCACATCTTGTGCAGAGTAAGTTACGTAAGTGTCAAAATAAAATAAATAAACTTCAGTGGAACATTACCAGTACTTAGTATGAAGTCGATAATAGTGTTTATTTATGCTTCATGAGAATATTTTTATGTAATGTTTATTATATAACGTTATTATAAGTGGTAGTTACTTAATTGAAGGGATATCACTTAAACAAAAGAATCTTTATTTATAAGCAGAAAAGAATCGAAAATTACCTATTATAAGTAACAATTTTTGTTTGTTACATTTATCAAATGTTGAAGTACAGGTACCTACTCAATTATAGTATCTATATATAATCTGTAACTATTGGCCACATAAGTGGGGATATACAAAAATAGTGTATTTACGACACATGTGTTATTCGTTAATCAATACATCCACATAAGAGTGGTCATTACAGTCGATTTTTGTGTTAAACTTTATAACCTTTGGAAATCTAAACACTCAATAAAATATTCTTATGGAGAAAGGAGACGACTTTAAAACATACTTTTCCATTTCCTGATGAGTTTTACCCGCTTTTATATGAAACGGAAAACGTATAAATAAATCATCACATTCCGACTTTCGTATAAATAAAACAACAACAAACAGAATTATTTATTTACCTCAAAACCTTATCTATTTTACATACCTACGTACCGAATCACCCTTCAAACATATCTGCAGATTGGTCTTGATATTTCCACCTCTCGTGTAGCGCTCGGGGTCAATAAAATATGTAGGCAGACACGACGTGTGGGTCTCCCGCCTTCCTATAACAAGAAAGAAATTTTTCTATGCATTCTATTTTCTTGTATCGGTGAGAATATTTAAGCGAGGCTCTTACAGTTTTTTTACACGCAACAGATGACTGGCCCTTTGAATCATTTTTGATCGGCAATACAAAAAGGAATTTGGACATGATTGTCCGCTACGTGTCATAAATGTACGTTAAAGTATTTTTGGTGTATGAAAAATGGCTTAAATTTAAATTCAACTGTAACAATATTTCTAAAATACACAATTAACGTGTAAAAAGTGGTGTCCGTAACAATTTTGCTAAGTAATGCCTTTAGTTTTCAAGCTGTTTATATGTAGTGCGAAATAATAAATATTACTTTTAATCTCAAACTATCTATTAGTTCTACTGGAATTCTGATTTGTAGTCTTATATTTCTATTAAAATGTGCCTATATAATCGTGATATTTAAAACGAAATATTTAAATAACATAACGATCTCAATAATATTTATAAGTAGGTAGTCATAAGTTTGCAGTTTAGGAATTAATTTCAAATTCTTATATGGTTATATGCCTAACAAATAAAGTGATTGTCATGGGCAATATGTTAATATTTGTCATTTATCAAGTCATACAGCCAATTGCTAATGCTGGCAATGGGTGGCGTGAACTACTAAGTGGCTCATACGAAGATACTCAGAATGTAGTTTGAGTGGCCACAAGTATCATTTTCGATTACACTCCAATAACACAACAGGTTTCAATTGATTTAAGGCTATGTAACCAGTCGCGTAGATCCTATTATTAAGTATGTGATCGAATGTACTACGCGGTTCAATAGTTTCATTATGGTATTTAAATTGAAAATGATGGTTTCTACAGAAGTACCCAGGATGTTATGGATCCGGATCTGGATACGGATATATGAATAATATTATACTAGTTTCGGATACGGTGATGGATATGTATTATTTCGGATTATCCGTTAGTTTCGGATACTTTCGGTAACGGATATTACATATATTTGTAATTTATTTTAAACGTAAAATACAAATAAGTAGGGAACACTTTGCTCTTATTTCTATGTTATCATTTGCTATTACAACAAGTGATTATTATAGCTACCTAATTAATATAGTATAATATATGTAAGTGTTATTTATTAAAACTAAAAAAAAGTGTCTCGAAACATATTATGATGTGTGTATAATGTGATGATTAATTTCTAATACGCACATAAGATCATGGGTGCGTTAGTTTCACACTACATAGTATAATAACATTTTTGGGCTTATATATCTTACATAGGCATTTCCAAATATTGTAGATGCCATGAAAACACACTTCATAGACTTCAGATCAGTAACAAATCTTAAATAATTTTAAAGCTCTGTTTGCGGGAATAAAATCTGGAACTATTTACGTCTCAAACCAGTATAACGACATAACGTTATCAAAAACAAGCTACACAGTTTTTGATAACGTTTTGTCGCTATAGAGGTAACCTATAATATAAATAAAAACTACTATGATTGAATATCACGGACGATATCTGAAATAGCACTCGCACACGCACTTTCTATTGAGCAATTATTTCACATATCTGATAAATACATTTAAAAGTAACCTTGACTAATCCATACTATAAAAGAATTTACCGTGAGTCTAGCCCAGCCATAATTGTTAGTGATTCGATACGATTCAGCTACGGAAGATATTATCTACTCTAAACTTACTATGTTATACGTGAATGCAAGTTCATGACATAAATAACTTTAACGATATTTTTAGTATTTTCAGTTAATAAGCATAAATGTTTGTTGTCAATAATTTAAACTGTGTTTTTGTTACGAGCAATAGCAATAATACCTACTATCTATCGCGTGAAATTTGATTTTTCATATAATTTCATTTAAGCATAGAATTTATATGAATGTTCTATTCGTAGTCACTTTTCCTGTACCGCGCTATACTTGCCACTAAAACGACGCTGTCTCATTAACGGAGAGCCAAGGCTCGTTGCGGTAAGTTACTGGCGGCTTGTGGCCATAAAGTACGCCACTTGATTGTCGGGCAAACATGTACCTCCCGTGTATTACCCGCAGGGCTTGGCGGGAAGGTGGGAGCATCGATCGCTTTCGCGAACATGATGTTTATCTGCCGAAGTACCGCGGTATTAATGACCAATAATCAAATTCCAACAATCTAAAGTGGCTCCAAATTACTTAATTTGAGCACCACCGACGCCTAAAAGCCTCGCAGTAGTCTTCGATGTAGAAATCGCAGTTGAAAACGATTAAATATTACAAACGACGGCATATCGAACATTATTATAATTTTGCAAGCATTCTCTTACAATGAAGTACTCTTTAATGGAATAAAGTGGGTAAATAATTGCATTAATATCGTTTAATGTTCTTTTTGGTAAGCAATTTTATCCCAAGTAGGCAAGCAAATATAAATTGAGTGGAAAAAATGAGTAGCTTATCATTCATCCCTTTTATATGCGGTTTACTTTTTTATGTGATTTTATAACTTTTATGGACTCAAGTGATAAGAGTTTAATTATGTAAATACACTACATATTATAGACGTGGAGACAACTCACTTAAATTCTGAATATTAATTGTGCATAAAAATTTTAAAATGATCTGATGATAAGGGAGTCTCGGGAACCTTAAATACGCTTATCAGTACGTGGCAAAGACGCCGGTATGTTTGCATACCCGTTTCTACCAACGTAATCAGGTGTCAGGTGCACTCTAAGGGGCTAAATACCTACCAACAGACTTCATGTGAGTTCGGATCCGAGAACTGGTCTGATAATGCGCACAGGCAGTTAGATACTAATTTTATGAGACTTACATGAGTCCGCCTTTCGGCCTCGCTCCCTAATGCGTAGGTTGTAACCTACGCATTACGTACCTAATCTTAATCTCATATAATAATAATACGTTTAATTACAGAATGACTTGATACATATCTTAAATTTCTTTATTCGTTGACATGGAAATAATTATAGTGAAATATTGCATCAAAAATTTTAGGCAACTGTAAGGAACGTTTTTTAGGTAATAATAATCGTATTTAAAATCATTAATTTACCTTGAAGCAACAAATGTATAATTTTAGTTAATTATTAATATTATAATTTAATAACATCTCAATAAAATTGTTTATTTCAAATATGTTATGAACCATTGCAAGGTCCATAAAAGTCGTTCTTTTTGTCATAACGTTATGAAAAATATTTGTATAGTTCTGCAGATTAAGATTTCATACGCAGTGAGTGTTTAGGGTTTAAGAAGGTAGTCGGGTCAATATATGATCAGATTAATAAAAGTTATTTTTAAGCCACAATATTGAAGATTGCTAAATAAACCGCGAAGCAAATTGCTATTTCCCAAGTGAGGTATGACGAAATAAGCTTTACGCCAGAAACAAAAATATGCTACCGAACGGTCTTCACTTTCGCACTCAATAAGGCGAATCGCAATTCTTTCTTTGATTCCCGAACGTAAATTACTCGAACGGGAAATAAAAAAGATTTACAGAACGAAACGGATACGGATTTTTAATTTGTCAACCGGGGAACGTAGAAGGTTCTTTCTCTTGAAATTATTAACACATAATAATGTAATTTTATGGTTCCTTTTAATGGAAGGTTGGGGCTATCGGAGTGGCTTGGGGTTCGAGATGCAACTCCAATAACGCTTGATGTTAATGGACCCGCTCGATGGAGTTGTGTATGTGCCACACATAAACATACCTACATACATGCCTTTAGTAATTTACTTTACGTTTACAGTTTTTATGAATACGCTTGCAATTTTTTACATACCACTTTGAGCCTAAATATATCACTCTGAATAGACACTTCTACAAAAGATAAAAGGTAAGCATTAATAAATACTATTTTTGTAAAACTGAAATAAGTGTGGTGAAGGTGCCACCTAGATATATAATGAGTTTTAAGTACTATCTTTAAGGTCTTTAAGCTGTGTTCTAGTTGTGGCATTTGCTTGTATAAGAGTAACTATGTGTTGACGAATAATAATGCAAGTTGGCATCATATGATGAAACAGTTATAATTCGTAGCATATTTTTCTTTGTTTGTTTATCTTTAGAAATAGGATTAACAACTAAATAGCACAAAAAGTTTTCCCGATCTCTCAGAATTAATTCTGAATAAGGAAACTCACACAAAATATTTAACTAGTTAATTAAATATCTACTACTAATTAATATGTTATATTATAAAGCCAAAAGTTTGTGATGACGTTTGTAATTTTGTTACTCTTTAACGCAAAAAATACTGTTCGGATTCCACTGAAATTCGGCACAAAGATAGTTTATGATCTGAATTAACACTTGGGATACTCATTACGTTACCCAAGCGGATCCGCGGAAATAAGCTAGTATTTCATAAAATAATCATTCGGAGTAGTCAGCAAATCTACATTTAAATTGAGGATTCTTTACTTAATCGAAACGTTGACGTGTCCATATATTGACCACGAAATATACCTTTTAATAACAAATAAATGTCATTTTAGTATCGTATGGTACCTTTTAATATGTTTGGTATTTAATTCGCTTTGTCCTACTGGCAGTAAAGACCCTGAACTTTATCGGAACCGGACTTGTATTATAAATTCCCAATATCTTACCCGAAGCAGGTTGTATGACGTATTCCAAAGCATATTTTAATTAAAATATAAATATTATTTATAAATATTTTAAATATATTTATTTTAATTAGGTATTACTATTTATATACCTACCTATAAATAGGTAGGTATATCATCATCTTAAAAAAGAAAAGTAAATTCTAAATTTTCATTATTCTATATTAGGTATTATTCATTACCTTAGATCTTATCATTATCGTATCGTGTCTATTACCATGCGACGAAATAACCGGTATATATTTTCTATGTAAATATATTACTGTATCGCAATATTTTCTTGTAAAAATAATATTATGGTTTATATTATTACTTGACTGTTTGGAAAGTAGTCGGAAGACTTCATTTACTTATCTTTCAGTTCGCTAGCCTTCAAGGACAAGAAGGAACGCGGGGTCATATTGTAGTTAAAATACGGTAACTGTCGACAATATCGTGAAAACTCGCTGATATCCGTTGGCGAAAGCCGATAAAACTGTTAAAAGTTCGCAATAAAATGTTAGTTTTAGGGCGAAGACTTATAGATATCACAGGTAGGACTTATATGTATAAAGATCTAGATTATTCTTGTATTGAAAGTAAATACATATTATAATATTATTATCACTATAATTAGGCTTTAGGCCGTCGAACCGATCTACATAGTTAAGCAACTTAGGGCGCGGTCGAAAGTTTCATGGGTGACCGTTAGTGAATAGATATCGGACCGGGTCACACGGGTCACACCATTCGATACGAAGGACTTTAGTGAACTTTCTCCCGCAAATAGACAATAGATCACACTGTTGACAATCTGCCGAAATTAAGAATTAAGTTACGGTATCTTTATTATTATTTAACCACATGAGTATAATAAAAACCAAATAGCCACAGATAATTCCTATCTTTCATAAATTTATTGGTAATATTATATATCTATGACATACATACATTCTATGTAGGAGATATCTACTCATAATTCTACGTATCTTTTGTCCACCTTTGTACATTTTTTTTTTCCATTTACAACTAATAAAATTAGTACTTATTGCTTATACGCTATATAAAACCTCATTACGTCACACTGCATACGATTTTTAATCGGCCGTTACGGTTTATCTAACGTGACTAAAATATCGACATGTTGTTCTTATAACATCTTATAATACAGTGCGTAGCATACCGCACAAATGGATCTTGAAAAACAACCAGTTATTTTGACAAGCGATCTTTTGTAGCAAGTCGTAAACGCGGTAACGTTTAAGCAAATATAATCCCTTCACTAACCAAAACAGAGCCTGTTTTCCTTAGACGCCCTTTGAGAAAATATAAGATTCTTTTCATTAGTTACGCTAGACCTTAATTTTAATTTGGAATGAGCTTTTTATAGAGGACTCAGGGAGAAACGATTTTTCATAAGTGATGAGGCGGCACCGATTGTGTATATTGGATAAATATTTTTAAGAAAAGCTCCCGGGGTCGGAAAAATGTGGGGTGCAATAAATATTAAACTGAATCCTTGTCGACACGTGTAACTAATCGTTCGATTATACATTTAGTAATGTATTAGTTCCCTGGATTCAAATGAGTTCGAAGGCGGATACGAACTCTATGAAATATCACCAGATTTAATCGGTAAAGGCAGGTAACGTCGGTAAACGTCGTTTCCGTGGGGTGAAGTGTCAAAATCACTCATATATTTTATTGCGCTACGGTTTATCCTCGCTAATGTTGATATCGTTTCTTTTGTATTTATGTAATAACACAGATAGTTTTTCTTTTGTAGTACATACATTTTAAAACAATTTGCTAGCACATGAATGTAAACACTTGTATGTTTTGGGAAGTTTTAATAATCGTAACATGAAAGCAAAATTATAATTTAATGAAATATATGAAGGAAAACTGATTAAATTTTCATCTAATTAAAGTACATTCCAAGTAAAACAAATTGGTCTGCATATTTTAATAAAATTTGCAGGTACTAGGCGAGCAGAGGCACGTAGCTATTGCGGTACATACAGATTCCTAATTGAGTCGAAACTCGTCGGAAGCTTCGTGTGAGCAGGTGTTGGTAATGATTTAATTTGGGCAAAATCGCGCACTCTCGGCAGAACATTGCCTCTTGAACGCTTGAATGAATCTCGTTACTGCGTAATCGACATTTTTGTTGTTGGATTTTATGATTAAACCCCGAGACATTTACGGTACTGCGTATTTACAACAACAAAGTAATAACTTACAAATAAAAGGGTAACTTTGGCGCTTCTTTCATAGTGGAATTTTTATTTTAAATTTGCTATCTATAACTTTATATTTAAGGCCATTTTTTCTCTTATAAGTGCCTATACGATATTCGAGCAGGTTATTTAGAGCCTTTTGATATTGGTTAGACCTCTACAACTTTACTGATTTTTATTTATCATATATTTATTTTAATTATCCAAAATATCGCTAATATACAGTTAATATTAACGTTAACAGTTAATTTTATGGCCAACAATTCTTGAACCACAGAAGGAAACGTAAGAAATAAAATTTAACATCATCGCATTAATATGACAGGCGTAGGGTTTTTAATGTGAATATTAGCTTATAAAATTTTATATGGCTCTAAAATCTATACTTATTGCAAAATCTGATTTATGTTTTATATCCTACTATCAAAAATAGAAACTAATTAGGCTTAAAAATGACTTATAATATATAATTCTACGCACAATCCTAGACTAATACAAAAATTTAACATAAACATGTATGTTTTTTATAAACGTCATTGAAATAACATTTAATCATAGTAATTTCTTTTAAGAATATTGCAATATCTACAAGGTAATTCAAATTTACCGATAGTTAGGTATGTGTTTGTGTAACTAAACATTCAGGTTATTCGAGCTACGGAGACCTCCTATAGGCGCTGTAATGTATAGTAAATTAACTTCCGATTTGCATTTTAATAGCTTTGGACTCTTCACACACATATTTTGCTAGAGTTTACACGAACCCGATTGTCAACCAAAGGCAATTGAAAAGACATAAAATAGCTATAAAATTGGATCGTAAAAGAATTGTAATTCTCGTGCATATTTTTTACTCGAAATAACACCACGGTTTGTTCGATCTCTATAAATGTTTTAGAATAATTATTATCACTGAACAAAGGCATTTAAATGCGTTAAAAAGACACGTTTTTCGTTTAGGTACATTTTCATATAGTTAGGTGCCCATTTTTTGTATCATCAATCCAATATTTCTCCCTTTATTGGACATGGACATGAGTTTACCCAATACAGGGAGAAGGTTTCGATCATAATGTAATAAGGGATTACTGATTAATAACTATAACTAAATCAATCCTTTCAAACCTAAAAATTGTTTAAATTTGTCATATTTATTATATGCAAATACTGTAGAAAATCCAAAGCTACATAGGATCCCAACCCAGATCCGCACTATAGGGGAATGAATTTAACTTGGGTATGACGTTTCGATATACCTATAAACCTACCTGCACTGTGTAGAAAAACCTTTCAATATAACAGTAACTCAAAAAAATTGAACTGCATGAATGATAGAAGTTCCAACCAAGTTGGTATCTTATCAGAGAAAAAGATAAAAGTTTAAGATTTTATTCAGGAGACCGCTCCGTTCGTCAAAACTTCGGCTATAACGTGCCCTTGTTTCTTTCGTTAAAGAAATTCTATGAAAGGAAAGTAAAAAAAAAAGATAACGTCGAAAGTAATCTATTTTATTTGCAGAATTTCACGAATATCAAGAACTAACTCAGTTACTGTGTTAAAAATAGTAATTTGTTTGCTCGTACAAATCTTCCATGCTAATGTAAATGATTTTATTTTACGGCATTGCAGTAATAAAGATCCATATAATCCTCGTAATCCCCTGTAATAAGAATAATAGAATAAAAAAACTGTTTCAATTTTAATTTCCTACTCACTTGTACTTACTGCGAAATAATTAATTTGAAATCTCCAACATATTTGTAAAAACAGCTTTCTCAAATTACATATCATTTTTCAACAACGCTGAGACATCTCAATGTAATTGGATAGCGTCCCTAATTCTTGCTCTAGCTTACTACCAAAGCATATCCAAAGAAATTACACGGTCCCTAAAACTTCGCTATTTCCATTAGTTTGATTAAAGAAGCTCCAACATGTTGGTATTTAACTTTTAACTAGCTACACACGTACATACGCAAGATCTTACATGTTGGCTTCCGTATGTACGCTTACCTCCAGTAAACATTTACAAAGTTCCATCGATCGTGAGAATAGTCCGTATATAGCGATCAATAAGGCTTAGTTTCGGCTCCTTGTAGTGTATAAGTGTGGGAATATTGAGTATCGATTAGTAGTGGCTCAGAGCCGATACAACCGCTTGTATTTACGCTGTTTACCTATTTATAACCGGAGTTATTTGACTCCCTACCTGCGCTCGATCGCGTATCAGCTCTGTCGATTCACTAGATATATCTATGGGTATACTTTAACATTCTGTAGATGTAGAGAGCTGCCTATTTTTATAAATAGAAAATTGAGTTCTACGGAATGGAGGAAGTTGGATAAGGAAAAGTGGGGAACTAGAGCTTGTTATGGTGTTCAGAGCTTGTTACGATGAAAAGGGAGTTTGATTCGTTACATCAAATATTCATTTGATGAGTGTATTTATATAGATCGATTTAGTGTGCGTAAAAATTGGAAAATGGCGATAAACCGGGAAATTGGTATAATGAAGTGTTAGTATAGTATAGTATATAGTAGTGTAGTTGTATAGTATATAGGAAAGTGATAAACAAAGTAAGGAAAAAATATCATCTCGCAAGCTCATTGAAGAAATAATTTCAGTATAATTATAGACGTGGGACATAAAAATAGCACAAATTTGTTTACAGTGCTTAGAAAATTATAGATTAAAATTCACATACTTTGTAGTCGTGTAAACATGAATATTGTTGTGTCCTTAAAATTCTCGACTTTAAGTTTATCAGGTGTGAAATGTCGCGCAACGCTTGACACGTGCCGCAACTTTACTGTCCATAAAAATGAGCAGTTAAAGCTCATCTTTCTTTTTAACGAGCGCTGGGAATTGTTATAGTGTAAAAAATAAAGCACCAACTTCCATCCCGTGTCGACGATTGAACAGATAGAAATATTTATGGTTATAGCAATGTTGCAGAAAGCTTAAAGATTTTTCTGGCGCATACCGCTGACACGTTCTTGACTCAGCGCTTAAGCATCAGACTTATTGAAAGGGATATGTGATATGAAATAAAATTATCCTTATACCTGCCTCACTCATTACAACTGACTACTGATTTACATGTAGGTAGGTAATTCTCAAGATCAATTTTATTTGCAGACGAATGTGCAAATTTACTTATTGAATAATGAGGTCAGAGTTCTAATTGTAAGATAAAACTGAGGTGACTTTTTTAAGGTCAGCCGTCTGGAATACTAAGGTCAGTCGACGTATTATTTGCCTAAAAAATGAGCGTGGAACTTCAAATGAGTTAGTGGAAACACATTTTTTTCAAAACCTTTCATAAATTGCGTAAATGTAGATGAATGAATCTCCAGCAATAAAGCATCTTCAAACGCCGCGTCCAGATTCAATATTTGCGTTTGTGTTCGCTTAGGGCGAGCTAAAGGAGAATTACGCAACGCCCCATATATTATCAAAGTCGGCCATAAAATGCTTGAGTTACCGATTCCATCGACATTTAGTGTTGAACAATCGGCCGTAGTCGGTGAGTCAGTTGGCGCCCGAGGACGGACGTCGAACTACGCCTACAAATCGGAACATAACTTTTACCATGTAACTACGGAACTCACACACCTTTACTAAATATCTTTTGATTATCATTCGTCGTCCGTAAATTAATAGTCTCATAGATTGTTCTAAGAAATACGTGGAAGAATCGTTATAGAATTTTGATTAGAGGAGTTTCATTCAAGAGTTGTTCTCAGGAAACGCAACAATGTTGTGCTAGACCGTAGATGGGGCAATTTGCGAAAGTTATTTCCTTGAAATATAATTAAATATCTTGATCTATTCGTTCAATTTGCTTTAAATACTCTTTAAATATCAATATTTGTATGTCTACTCGGAATAACTCAAATTAAAGGAAAATTCAACACACTTACATAGGAATTTGGTTTTATCGTAGACCTTAGTGTTTAGATGGAACATACACATAAAATTTATATTAATTTTAATGTATATTGTGATAAAAGTTTATGATGTTTCACCACCTAATAAAACGATGTAGGCGCCTGATAAAATTTCGGGAATGAAAAAATTAGGGCGACACCTCAGGAAAGCACCTTAAGCAATTAAAAAGTCGTAAAATCGTTTCCCACCGTAACCAGTGTGTAAGTCTGGCTTGTTATAGGCAGACTACGGGATGATAAACACGCTTCTCGTGCCGAACGTAAAAATATATTTTGTTGCTATTTTATGACAACAATTACGACCAATAAAACGTGTAGCGATTATTCGTCATAGCGATTCTTGTGGTGGCGCTGTCATCAGCCCGTGCTGTAGCTACTACCATGATACATTCTATTTTAACGTCTGTTTTATCCTAACAACCTTACTATGTTGTTTAAATTTCAACTCAGTTATAAAGCTCTCAAAGTTTAGAATGTATTCGGGTTGAGAAACATTTAGTTGAAAGTTTATCAAGGCAGGAAAGCGAGTCTATGGGCCTCTACGGGCCTTGACTTTGTCCGCTAGAGTATTTATAATTCGTCAACTCTTCATGTTTATTTTTGTTTTACACACGGTTTTATTACGTTTTACGCAAACACCGAGGGGCGTGATTTGGCTGTACGCTAAAAACGTATTTTAGGCGTTGTACCTACATATCTGTAGGTATTTGCGGTTAATGTAGAGTTAAAAATAAAACTGCTATCGAAAGTGTGTACATTGTTACCTATACAATTTAATGCAACCTGTTTTTAAGAAATTCATTACCTGATTAAATCTAACTTTTACCTAAAATGTAATATTATAGTTACATACAATTTGAACTCATTAATCTGTAATTTAGACACCTCTTTTGGATTTTTATAAAAAAATAACTGATTACTTAATTTTAATAATATTAATTAAACTAGAATTTCTAAACTAATTGTAATATAGGTATTGTATTCCACTGTATTAAATTAAGAGAAGAAGTACATAACACAATAACTATTAATGTTCCTAGCAAAATAATTATAAAACAAATACCTTCTTTATAACGTTATGTACCCACATGATATTACATACATACCTGTGTATAATAAATTAGTAAATAAAGAATAAATTAAGATTTAAAGTGAATAAATAATTATCGCAGCGGGTGTCGAGCATATTTGGTAAGCAAAATGTTTTTAATTCATAAACTATTCATATTATTTGACGGTGTCTTTAACCAATGCCTAATTTTATAATATGGACGATTTTAGATGTAAATATTCTTGCATAAAGATCAAATCATTTATTTTTACTCGGAGTCGGAATAACTTAAGTAGGTTCCTATGACTATAATTCCTATAATATTTTGCTACCTAACTTCAATTATTTATTTATGGATACACATATTTAGTACGTACATTTTTTATGACAAGTTATTATTATTTAGCTATTATAATCGGCGTATCTGATAAACGTTAAACTTTCAGTATGTTCACTAAAAGAAAATAAAGAAAAACTTACGTAAGGTAATGCGGACAAATCGCATATCACATCCCCTTCTAGAATCTTCCGACGTATACCAACATAAATTTGGTTACAAATAAGTATCGAAGCACAATAGAGAAATAGCGCAGTGGAGAAAATATCGGAACACAGTTACGAACGGGAAATAATCCAATTTAACAAAACCCGCAACGCCTCCGCGCCTGCTGTATCACATAAATAGGCCGCCCACAATTTCTGAGAAACTTCGGATACATTTTAAACAAAGAATAAGAAATAATAGCATTAATTATTGCTAAAGAATAGAACGTTTCGTTTATGAAATTCTGGTTTTCCTGACACGTAATAAATATAAGAACATTGTTTTCATGCGTAGAAAGCTTTTATCTTGATTCATTGTGTCCTTGTGTTTCATATATTTTTAAGATTAATAAATAATATTATATTTTAGTAACAAAAATGCGAGCTCGAGATATCTTAGTATAATAGGAAGATATACCGTATTTCTAAAAGTAACTTAAATATATGGATATATCAACGGTTTTACTTTAAACTTTATTATAAACCCTATACCGGATCAAAGAAACAAACATTTGATTGTAAAAGCAAGTATAAATCAATCATAGGTACAAATGTTTTTTAAATACCTATTTCTAGCGTGAAGCAGTTCTTGTGTTTCGTTTGAAGGGTGTTTTGCCAGCCCACTTATATATAAGGCGACCATCTTAGTCCTCGGGAGTAGCAACGCACCTGTGATTGACTTCAGATAGAACCCCTGTTCTATACAAAGTTGCTTACAGATATCCATGGGCAACAGTCACCACTTAGCGTCAGGTGGACTGCATGCTCGTTCGCTACTTCAGTCTGACAAAAATATGAATATCTATTAGGTACTGATCTTTATATTCCACCAAGCAAAATACAAATACAAATATTTGGTTCGCTATTTATGTTAGAAACAAACTACGTCTCAGTGAAAGCAAAACACATGGAGTGTATACTCTAACGTGGATACAGGTTGTTTACAAAGGTTATCTGGTGATCGGGGCCGTGTTATCAGAGGCCATCACGGCCAGCTGTACCAACCCGAGTGTGGCTGTCACCTTAAACTCACTATTTATATGGCATGTATGTTAAGGTTCTAAGAAAACGCACATATGCCGTGTTTGGTACATGGAAAGGCATATACATATCTCTCAATATTCGATGGTATTCAATGTTAGAGTAGCTTACATACTTTGTGGATAGATTTGAAAATGCGTTTAAGTAAATTGTATTGATTTTGTTTATAATTGATCTTACAAGTTTGGTTTGATTGCTAAAAATCTACCAAATCTCAATTTTAAAATGTAAACAAAAACATTTATGAATTTTTAGTTTAACTTAAAAAAACACAAGCATGTAGGTATGATAAGTGTCCTCCTATATTATTAATATTGCTTTAATGTCTTGCTTAATTTATTTTACCTACTTATTATTTCCGTTTTAGTCCGTAATACTCGTATATTATTACTTATATAAGCCTTGTACAATACCAAACAATACAAAAATGTATTCATAAGAATTACAGTATCAAAAGTGTACATCTGACATTAACTTTACATACAAATACTATTGTATCAAAAGGATTAGCTTATCGGGACACTAACGGCCCATTTTGCAGGCGGCAGTGTTAAAACTTTGCGTGGAAATGCACCCAATTTGCCGAATAGGGCAAGGGCTACAATTTGTGTAGATAGCCCTTATCTGTTTAACCCATCGTCCTCGTAGGTACACGTACAAAATAGGTAAGTAAAATCTACGTATAAGATATTTTATGCTCCTACATTATAAGCTTTGTTTTTTGAGGGTACTACTAATACCTAAAATGGTTTTAGAATTAAAAACCTTTTGCGAGTATTTATTAGATGGGTTAGTAGGTATACTTATGATTCTCTTATAAAAAAATACTATACACAGGGCATTAAACTTCTTGACGTTTATTACACGGTAAAACGTTATATTTTTCATTTTTATCTGCATTATTACTTTCACGAAAACAACTTTGATTGTGTAAAGAAACATTTAGTGCCGTCTTACAGTATAACAATATGTGTGAGCGTGTAGCTACAAATATATTTTAGGCCTTTCGGCCACGTGGCGAAAAGCAGCCCTTGAAGTTGCCAATAAAACTGCTGCTTATTTTGCAACGGCTAACATAGTGATGTGTACTCGTGTGAAGAAGTCCGTAAACAGCACATTTTTAATGTTGGATAGGTTTAACGTTTTGTTGTCAAAAATCTGTATAATTTTATTATATGGTAATATTATGGTAATATTTTTTTTGCCATAATATTACATTTGATACCAAAATAACAATAGAGTATCTATTACGGTTGTCATAGTAATTGTTGTAAGATAGAACTACTCTATGTGGTTTGCGGCTAAACAACTGCTACATACATCTATTTAAGTCTCTAAAATTAGAGCTATTTGGGCTAAAGATTCATGAATTAAGAATTTACCTACATATCACACATAATTACATTATATTATAATTTACACGTGAAATCATAGAGAGTGTTAGAAGCACTTCGTTATTATAATATATGTGGGAAAAAAATATGTTCAACTTTAAATAGGACTCCAATTATATTTGAAGCCCTTGCACCCACGCTACTCTTGGCAATGACCACTCATGCAAAGCAGGGTCTACCTTCTCTTTTTAGTATTAAATATGAAAATAGTAGAGTACTAGAACTCCGATTATATTTGCGGTTAATTTTAGTTATTCACGCTGCGGTTGGCATTGATCACTTATTCAGAGCAACCCACACTGCTAGTTGATCACTTATGCAGAACAGGGGCTACATAACTTTGGTACTTAAATATCGAAAGAGTAGCAGTATTAATATCGAACGTGTGTGGCTTCAAATAGACTCAGTGTGCGCCGCGCCCGCCTGACACTAACCACGCCCTGCCGACGAGTGTATGAACGCAGTAGGTTTGCAATGTATCACATGAGTGACGTAGGTACTGTCTCACTCTCAGCATGATAATAAAAAATATTTCATTCAATCTATTTAATTTATGTATAAACAAAGCATTAAATTTAATTTAAAGATAAATTTATTTTAAAACATTGCTCTATTTTTTCCATATATACAGGCATTTACACATTTACAAAATGAAGGTGGTAGAACTCTTTGTGGTTCGACTCCGGAATAACCACCGCTACACCTATTTCTGCCTAATAATAGTAGAATTATGCGCTGTTGGGTTCTGGTCTGAAGTGTGTGGTAAGGGAGACATACTATTCCAAGCAACGTATAATAACTTAATCGTCGCAGAAAATCCTTAACGCTTTATTTACTTACATTCAAACACATCTGTAGATATCTGTATCACAATATATATATACATTTATATAAAGCAAATAACGTAGATTGAGAATACTCTGAATACTTTGTAGCGGGTCAGAACAATACAGTTTGTAGAGCGAAATGTAGCGGTTACGTGATATAGACCACGCTCCGGCGGGTAGATGCGGGCGAATGGTATTCGTAACACCTCGCATGAGATATCTATGTCGACTGTGGTCGCATGCAGATAATTTATATTCATTGCACAATTTGCACTGCGCAAACCCCTTTAAAGACAAATTGCCTTGTTATTCAGCGCTATTGCTATAAAATATAACAAGCGATACAACAATGTGGAGATCAGAAATAGAACAATGATTGTACTCAGTCGTGCGTACAAGCTTGAAAAATATATTCCATATAAATACGTTTTCGCGAAACAATAGCTGTGCCAATATACTGATCCAATATGAAATAAATATCGGCAAGTAATCCCACTGCTCAAGCCGAGCCAAATTTGTACCATCAAGGATGGAGTGCCAACCTAAATCGTGCAAATTTTAAGCCAACTTGAGTTTTATATCAGTGAACTGAAATGACTGAATAATGTGACCTCTGTGACGCTAGGCTTACGTGAACCAAATATATAAAGGATTGTAAGTTCAATGCACGCGTGACTTCTGTTCGTACCTACTAATGGAATAAATACTACCCAAAAAGGTATCTACGCTTTCTATTAAATGTTTACTTCGACTTTCGACTTTTACATGCATACAAAATATTGTACATATATCTACAAAACATACCTATAAAAAATACATGAACGTTTCTATATGCCATATCTACTAACGCTTTAAATTTTGAACGAATGAGATGTGCCGTTAATGAGAAAATTCCTATTCCCGATATGTAGGCGAGTATTTAAAATTTCATATTTTCACCAGACGCCTTCGTTATTTCCCAACCCTACCCTATTTCATATTCGACTCGCGCGCCCTAGCTATATTTTGTATGAAACAGTCTTCAGTCCGTACGTCTATCTACATATTAGAAACATTATCTCGAACAGTTACAGAATAATACATACTTCCTCATAAACAGATAATGTAAATTGTTCACGTCACACTATGGAATATCTTTTATAATTAAATATTCATACATTTACGTGACTTATTATTTAATTTCTCTATAATTTGCAATTCAAATAATGTTGCTAATAAAGGAATTTATAGTACATAAGAATATTAGTACATATAACTACATTTAATGCTAACATTTTTTGTTTCATTTATTACATGACAACAATACATAGGTCAACAGATGCTTTGTTTTTATTGTACGTAAATACATATTGTTATTAGATATTTCAGCAAAACAGAGGATCAACTTGTAAGGATAGTACAACGTTGGTTTATACAGGGTTGGCATATTGGCGAAGAGGGTGAGTGCGCAAAATGTCGCTTCATAAGTAGGGTAGGGTCGGAAGGATCCCGTACAAGTGTGGTTGCATAACTTTATTTTCAGATTAACATAATTAGAGTGGCCATTTGTCCTTAGCTTTAGGGTTGGATAAACGGAGCTGGCGGCTGACGAAGGCAAGGCAATTACATAAGGACTCAAAAACAGGTGCTAATTTACTTACAGCAATCAAGAGGCAATTTTCATTACTTTATCATATAGTTTACGTTTCCTAATAAACTTAAGTATCCAACAATAACGATTAAATACATTAAATTTATTACTACAGTACGATTACATTAAAATCCACTTGAAGACACAAAGGTTTTATTCGACCTAGACAGTTTCAAAGACGGCGTTATCTACACTCACATGTACGAGTAGGTAGATTTTCTTTAGTTGGGAGAACTTATCCATGTAAAGTTTTAAAGGTTAGCGGAGGACATCTGGAGGGCCCGCAAAGGTCGCAAACTTTACTTTATTGTTTAGTAACTCCAGCCTCAAAACGTTTTGTTTGAAAACGATTCACTCCTACAATAATTTGACGAAATTCCTTTGTACCTTCTCTCTTAGCGACGCACTAAGTTTTCTCATTTTGTATCACAAAGGCCAAAACGTAAAAACGTAGATCCAGAACAAATATGTAATTAATTTCAATGTCTACCCGAGGAAGAAACCGAGAACGGGAAATAGGAATTATAACGTTACGCTATGCGGATCTTTTATTATATCACTGGAGTGGTAAACTAATAAGCAAAATACTCGATTTAATAATGAATGAGAATTTAATTGGAGCCATTCACAGATGCGTTGACACTCCTAAGGACTAAGATCGCTTTATATGTAAGTCAGCTGGCGTCAACATCCTTCCATCGAAATGGAAAAATTCTTCATGCTACAAATAGGTATCGAAATGTACTTTTTCAATCACCTTTTCAACGAAAGTAGCTTAAATACATGTGGGAACTGGCATCCTTTCGATATACCAGAAGGTCGCATGAAATAAAAATGTTTTGCAGTCCCTTCTAAAGTAAACGCTGGGATCAAGTCCGAGAGCCTTCACCCGCAGCGATGGGTTGGGAGGAGCGGATATTTTACGATCCACTTTTTAGTTCTTCCCAATTTTCCTCATAACGCGACGGGGCTTTGTGTTAGAATGGTATTCTAGCGTTTCACTAAGTAAGGACTGACCTAGTTTAGTTTGTGAAATATGCAGCTAAAAAGAAATTCGTTTTCAAAAAAATAAGTGCGTACAAAAATTGTTATAAACATTAAATCGGTCACACGTACATGAATGTCAAATAAATAACAACATATATAGCTATAATATAGAATGGACCATGGACTATAACTCCGATGTCTGGTGTATACAAGATAGAATATATATACATATATACGAAGATTTAAATTATTTCTTCTTAATTTGATTTAGGTTTCAACCTGAACCACTTGACTTCTTTTCTCGACGGGTTCCAGTTAGTTTTTGTTATTTTTTATAAGCGTAACGGTAGTAGATAATGTTGTATATAATTACCAATTAATATACGTAATCCCTGAATATTAAAACCGTATCCCCGCTTTGAAATATCTGAACGACGGGCATCAGGTGTCACCAACTGATCCTTTGGAATGATATTATCTTGAACATATTTTCCAACTGGGGTCGTACACGGAACTGTCACTGGCTCCCCACTCTGAATAAATTACACCTACATTTATTTTTTCCTTGCATCTACCTACAAGACAAAAGTTTGTATCGAAATGTAACCTTTTTGAATTTTCCTTGCATTGCACAAGTAACTTAAAGTATAGTCAATAATAAAGAAGTACCTAGAACGTAGTTATTAGGTATCTACTGTTGGTATATATTAGCAACCCTATACTCTCTCCTATCTAAACATACGTATAGTTGACATTTAAGAGTCTATTAATGAAATGTGAAAGCTACTTTGTAAATGCCGCTTATTGTTTGTCATATTAGATTCTGTCAACATCAATTTTGTATTTTATATATCTATACGTCTTTTGTTTTTAGATGTATTTTCTACGTCTTCAAGAGAGACAAAAAATATATTGGAAAAGTAACTTTATTTGTGTAAATGTATTATGAGTGAAATAAATATTTTTGTCATTAGAAAACATTGAGAAAATTCTCAGTGTCGATTCGTGTTTGTCAAACGACCGTGAGGGTCTTGTTTGGGACATTTCAGGGCGTATCGTTCGCGAAAAATGGAAAATGTCTCAGGGTAATATTTGGAATTTTGTTTTCAATTCCGCTATGACCTTTCGTCCGGGCCTTTGACCGAAGTTCGAACGGGGAGCTCGTCTAGACGGCTCGCTACTGCGCACTCGACGCTTGATAAATGGTTAAAGATCCCGATTTAGATGCGTTACCAAATACGAAGGTAGTTTTATAGTGCGTGTTAAATAACTTAAGATAAGTATCGTGCAGTGGATGTAAGCCTGATCCCATTTAAGCCATTTATCTCGTTGTAGTTTGGGTATTCTGTATTTTTAACATTGAATAGTACTAAATGATACAAAAATATATTTTGTCGTGTTTATCTTCTTATATATAAAATTCTCGTGTCACAATGTTCGTTACCTTACTTCTCCGAAACGGCTTTACCGATTTTTACCAAATTTTATATGCATATTCAGTAGGTCTGAGAATCGGCTACTATCTATTTTTCATACCTGTAAATGATAAGGGTTGTTCACCCTTAACATTTTTTTTTTTAATTTTTGGACATATTTTTTGTTTTTATTTTTCTATAACTTGGCATTAAAATACAAACAACCCTAAATTTTTACCCTTTTATCACCAACCCCTATTTTTTAATAGCCATTTTAGTAATTTAATCATTTATATGGCAAAAAAACGTTTGCCGGGTCAGCTAGTATATTATAAATTAGAACATTGATTCTACGGCAAGTTACGGCATTTTAACAACTAGATATTGAATAATAACTTTAAAGTTGCGTTCTATGGTAACAAGAGTATTTAATATTTTATCACATAACACACATATGGTGACACACGTGTGACATAAAGGTAAATACATTTTTTTCTAACATAGCCAAAATCGGAAGGACGCGCTGAACAAATGACTTCAATAATGATTGCGCATCCTGCAATATCAAGCGTCTAGACCCACGTCTGTATGCTGTCTACTCTATATATTTTATACATATATGGTAAGGTTATTGAAAAAGTATTATTTTGATGGCAGGTATACATAGGAATTAATCCGATGCATAGATATCTAAGTATTTTTTTTTTTAAATCCTTAAGTGCAAATGCACTTTCCGAGCTTTAATGTTTATTTTACGGTCTGCCATCAGTTCAAGTACGCCTTGTGCCTTAATGTATCATGTATGGTAGGTATTTTTAAGTTGGATATATTATGTATTTTGGTAAGGTTCAGAATGGTAAGCGACGCGAGCGAAGGATATCTCATTATCATATTTTACTCAGCAAATTCTTCTATGTCTGCTCGTGATATCAATATAATTCCATTTTACATCTTCAAGAATAATTTAAAATTCCTGGACTATACATATAAGAAAAACAAAATATGACATTAAGAAAAATTGAAATTTAAACACATAAGGAGATGA
>MOOZ01000507.1:1154607-1192633 GCA_002930495.1 Cecropterus lyciades | reverse complement strand
ATTATAATAGTTTGAAATTTAATTACAATATATAATATATATATATAATTAAGGACCTACGTCGCAGTGTTTGAAACGGGTAGGCACCATACTGAAATGGAAATATCCTTGAGAAAATTTTCAACACGCCCTGTGTAAATCTTTCACAAATGGGTATTGAGAAGGCGCCGCAAAAAGGATTGAGAGGCTTTATGGGAGAATTTGGCACACGTCAACTTAGAGTTCAATACGTATCTTCGTATTTGCGTGATAAACTGAGCCAGCCAAGCAAATGACGTACGAGCAATCAGCTTATAATATGTGAATAATTTGTGACTAACAGTTTAGATAACTGTTGATAACTTTTGTATTTTTGTTTATTTTATGGACAGTCTAAGGTCAAGTAATAGCTATCGGTATTTATAATTATTTTTTTTTAGATTCTACGTTTTTACCTTAAAAAGGCCTGACGGATTTTTCTGTTTATTTGTAGAATATTTCTAATGAATGTTGGGAAGTAAAATAGAACATTTAACGATCTACAGGTAAAACTTATATGATAGAAAGTTCAGGAATCGCTTAAAATAATATACTCGTACATACTAAATGTTTACTTGAAGAGATAACTAAATAGATAGAGGACCAGGATTCGCAAAAAAAATACTTATCCTGTATAAAGGTTTAAAAACTTCTAATACCTCTGAAAATTTTTCGTAAGAAAAGTAAAGGATATCGCTTTATCGAGAACGCGCTGAAGAGAGCGACATTAATCGGAGGCTTTACGAGGGAACGGCACACGTCAGATTCGTACACGCGACGTACATTCTGGTATGGCAGATAAAAAAGCTTCCATATTTATTCTATAGAGGGACTACCTCTACAGAATACTTCTTACTACTACTATGTAGTAAGTATAGTATATAGTAAAGGTAGAGCAGTAGTCACATTCTTCCAAGATTTATAAACGAGATTTTACGATCAGTTTTTTCGATTTTTCGACCTTGATCATTGTTATTAAAACTAACCAAATCATATTCTACTATATAACACGTATCTCTTGGATGGAATAACAACTAGGACACAGATCAACATGTTGGTTAGATTTCGTATTAAAAGGTAGAGCCACTACGGTTCGGCCGAGACCCACTGTATCTATTTGTAGCGTAAAACAGTTCGTGCGATTCTTTGGAAGGATGTGAATAGCAGTTGATTTAAATTCAAAACAATCATCTTAGGCCTCAGGAGTGATACCTTTTTTTTTCAAATATCTGGTACGTGTCTCGGTGTTTAACTCTAGACTTTCAGTATGAAATGAACAATAAGTAGGAAGTCGAAATGTATCTTTTATAATTGTCAGTGAATGAAGTATTATTGGTAAATAATGATTTGGCGCTCAAATATAAAATCATACCATTTTTTACTTTGTTTGTTGACAATCAGAATAATTACGAGTTTAATATGAATTGATAAAATTTGAAATAAAAGATAAAAAGGAAATAATATTTTGCTTATCAAATAATTTTATTGCACTGTTAACTATAATACTTTATGAGTGCCTGCATAATTATATGAATAAATGATACTTAATTAGCTTATGAATATGCTTTTTCATAAAGCTGGGGTAATGAAAACAGCCAATAATAATAAGACTTGGCCAACTTCCACATGAAAAATCGATTTACCCATTTTTCCATATTCTGTGGCTCTTTTAAAAGAATCCCTGGAACTGAAGGAGTTCGTCCAAACTGGAAATATAATTTTAAAGATGGCTGCCGTTCTCGACCTACTCCCGCCCCGCGCCGCTGCCCGCACCCCGACGCAGCCTAAAATATTATGCACCCAAAAACCATTGTCTGTTGCCATGACGACGGACCGCTCGATACCGGGCGCTCGCAGCCACACAATCAAACGTACATTCATCTCGCTTGCTCTTTATGTATCCAGATGCTGAATCCGGATTCAGGCGATCTCTTGCCATGACACGCTACGATGGCCGACTGCCAGCAGTGTAGGGTTAGCAAGTACAGTTTATACGGTCCGATATAGGCCGTCTTACTGTCTTGTTAGAATTATTTCATCGAACATGAATGATATCTTAATGTGAATGGATATATTGGTTTCATGCATAACAATCTGATACGCATACTATGTATAAACTTTTGTCTTCCTGAATATCCATATGATTAAATATAAATAAAGCAATACAATCTGTTTATGCTTATACGTAAAAGTGTTTAGATATTTAATCTGCATTAAATTTATTTCATTATTGCGAGTATAGTAATTTATTATTTTTTAATATCTGAAAATGTTGCATAATACATGTCATTTTTAATAACAAAAATATAATATATTTTTAAGATATATACATAAATTTTAAAAATAATTTGATATTTATACAATACCTGATTATTATATAGTACGGAAATTACTAACCTGATTATCTGACCGTCACTAATACTGTGGTATCGTAGAAAACGTCCCTTCCGAACTCTACTCAAGTAGAGTCCTCGACAGCATGAAATAGGTCAAATCAATAACCGATTTTTCACTCACTATACATAGAAAATTTTGACTAGAATATAGCCTTAAACCATTCAAAATTTAAAGAAGTAATTTAATTTCCCTAGGGATCTTTTCACTATTTCACAATATCACCCCCTCAAAAGCTACGGTACAAATGGTTGTCATATTGCGACAATTTTTGGCCCAAATTAGAAAGTTTACTTCTCAGCCCTCTCATTGGTCGGTTGCACAAAAATATATTTTACCTAAGAACTTTCTCTTTATTGTTACAGTTTTTTTCTTCCTAGTTCACCTACAACGCGGAAGGGTTTTAACTTTCTCTTCTAAAACAATACTTTATTGTTGGACTACAATCTATAAGGGTATTCAACGCGACTATAAAAGAGTTCACAATTTGTTGCTCTATTGTCTTAGAAATATATATTGTTAACAGCAAATTTTATCATTAATATCTGGATGATCTGGTTTCCATAAAATATTTCTAATCAAATTAATTCATTGTAAAAGATGTATTCAAAAGTTTTAATTTTACAGGACTCTACAAAAGCTTAAGTTCGAATATGAAGGATAAATCTTAAAATATATAATTTATTTAAATGTGTTTATATTACTATCTATATAGAGGAAATAACCGAATACTTTCAGTACATTTTACTGAAGAATAATAAGTTTAAACACTCATACCTGTTGCAATATTTATTTGATGAAAGGTATTAAACAAATTATTGTAATCGAATAATGCTACTTGTTCTAATTTACTCTTTTATTACATATTTAAAATAAATCTATATTCCCAATATTTATTAATTTGTAACATGCCAAAAAAGATGTCTTATGTCAAAATTCTCATTCAATCAACGTACGCTCGTGTCACTTGCAAGTAGTTCAGCCATTTTCTCGTAGATGGCGTTAGTGTCGAAACAAAAATAAAGCAAGTCAAAAGACATATTCTGTCGATTTATCATTAAATTTATCATCATAATATCCAGCGAAAATATTATCTTTATATTTTTGATAACATTATTATTAAATATACTGTTAGTAATTTCATAACGTTTTAAATCTGAATCTGTGAAGGCAAAGTTAAAACTGAGAACTGAAGTAATGTGTTCTTTAAATGATATTAAAATTATGTACAAATTTACAATTTACCTATTTTTGTAGTAATATTACGATAATTTATCGTGATATGCTGTCTTATAAACATCACAGATCACCTATACTTTTTGCCTTTAAATACAGAAGTAATTGTATATGATCTTCAATATGCCAATTTTCTGCATAATAACTGCAGTGTTATTTGCTGCTGTGTTCTGATATGAAGGGTGTGGTAAGGAAGTACTTATCCAAGGCATTCCTAGTTAGTCCTCAGGAGTAGCATTGCAATCTTGTGGTCAACAATTGTGGTCAACCCGCGCCGGTCTGACGCGCAGTGGGTTCGATCCCCGACCAGACAGACATCTGAATGATGAATTTAGATTTCTGTTCTGGGTCTGAGTGTTCGTCTTTGTATGTCCAGGGAAACCACGAAACAGGAGAAAATCCTAGTATGGGGCTATGAGTGTAGAAAGCATTTTTTTTAAACCTCGTGTAAGTCTCTGATCCTATCTGGTTGATAACATATGTCCATGGGTGGCAGTTGCCACTCACCATCAGGTGTACTGCATGCTCGTTTGCTACTTCAATATTATAAAAAATAAAATCGAATGTGGTCTTCAATAAGCCAACCTACAGATTTTAAGCAACATATAGTTACGTGTATTCAAATAATACTACTAAACGCATACTTTCTATCCAGACACACTTGTCAATAAGTAGATATGCAGTTATTAAGAACAGATTTATTGCAACCATTTGGCGTCACATTAACACAACACACATAAACAGTATTTATGTTTGTGTGTATAGTCTGAAAAGCCTGTTTTACACGAATGACAGGCAATCGTAATCGTAAAAAGTTATCGGCGCTACTCAGGAAGCGATCGCGGCGCCAGCTCTACATATACGCTCTACTTTATACAAACAGCTGTATTGTATAGATGTTTTCAGGAGTTATACTATGAAATTTTGAATCTATATTGTTTAACGTACCTTTAAGTTTTGTAACAAGCATGCTAGCAATTTTACAACCTAAGTTTAAATTAATAAACCATGATTTATTTCATTCGAGAAACGTTACTATCGAATTGTAATTTATATAAAACTTAAAAATTAAGTCGTAAAATTACTATTTATATTCATAAATATCTTTATTATAATCAGTCCAAAAATAGGTATTTGTTACATTTTTCTATTCTCCAAGTTAAAACAATGTTTTAGCAAAATATTTTAGCAAAACGGCAAAGTCATCAGAGCAAAATCTTTACAACGCTGCCTAAGTGAAGAAATCCAGCTCAGTTCTTTATGTGGGGTCAAAAAATAAAAAGTCGTTTTTATTGAGGTCATGCGATATTTATTGTAACAGCTTTCTATCGCTGAAAATAATGTGGGTAAAGGTGACTTTTCAGATAGTGAAAATACCTAACTATATATATGGTTTCTTGTAGTAGCAATAAAATTATAAGTTATATTTTTAAATATATATTATTGACTTTTCAGTTTATACATTGGTCAATTTTGGTTACTGCACTGTTATGTTAGTATTCATTTGTAACCGTCGTCAAATTAATACGATTTGTACCTTATCTAAAGCTATAATAGATGAGTAAGATGTGCGAATCAAGTTTGAGAGCTATAAGTACATATACGTACTAGAAAGGTTTAATGTATGTATCTAAGTACTCCAAATAATTTATCTTTGAATCTATGAGTGTTAATAAGGCTATATGTGTCTAAGAGTGCACTTGAGCGAATGTAAATTTAGTGATTTGTTATGAATATATAATGTGACTAATTCATAAACATTTAAATGATTATAGTGTAGAAAAATGTGTTACATTTGTTGGGCATAATAAGTAAACAATGTTAAGTCAATCAAAAGTTTATTTCGCATCAATAACAATAACAATAGGATCGTTATTACGTGTTAGGCGACACCATTTAGCTCGTCCTTTTACCTGTAAATAGAAATTTTATATTAATGATTGGTATAGTTTTATCTGTAAGTTTACAAGATTAAAAATAGTTAAAGCACAAAAATTACACATATTTAATTAATTAACATCTGCAACACTTAGGCGACTCTTCTGGTTTTGCATATTTCCATTTGCTTTAGTGACCACTTATAATCAGCTGATCTTTGCACGTTTGCTTAATAAGACAATATATACAAAATAGAAAATCACCGCCGAAATCATAAGAAGATTCTTCAGGAAGATCATCTCCCGACGCCCGCAGACGAGTGCCATCTTCTGTTACGTATACTGAAGGTATACCGGAAAGAATGAGGCACTCAGGATACATTCAGTATACGTACAGAAGGCGACGCGTTTTCTTCGTTCTTCATCCACAAGCTGCGTTTACATCTGCTGAAATGGTAAGAACTTTGCATTTATATTTATTAATTTGTTTCATAAGTTGTCCAAAATATCTTCTCGTAGAACCAAACTATTTTAGAGCTTCGAGTATCTGAAAAGCTCAACGGTTGCCGACCCCACTCACTGTGTATCGCTCCTCTGGGAACTCCACCTATAAAATAAAGAAACAGATTTATACTTTGCCAAAATCTTACACGTAAACAGCGTCACACTGATAATACATAAACTACCATAGTACGGCCAGCCTTAAAAAGGAAAAAGTTATGTGCAAATAAATACTGACAGACAGATTGTTTCAGATATTGTAGAGCTCGTAACTAAACAATATATCTATTGTTCACGTAAAGACCAATGAGCGAACGCATATCGCGCCAGAAGACAGGATTGGTTTGCAAAAATTATTTTCGCAAACTTGCAACCGGTAGCAAAACGAACATTGTCTTTTACGGTCCATTGAGCAAGGTGGGACGACAATCGCTCGCTGAGCCTTTTGTCCACTGGCTTTTGTAGCACATAAAGGATAAATTACAAAAGCTATTTCGACCTCCACTCTAAAGATAACTAAAGAATTGAAATCTATGCGTGAGTCCCGGCAGTCCACTGGGATTCAATAGAGAAGCATGAAAAAGGGCAAGGGTGCATTATATTCATAATTTACGATCCGAGCGAGTCGCATTACACCGGGCCTGCAGCGCTCCATCGATTCACTGCACAAACGAAGGCCTGTTTCGCGGCGACTATAAAATATTTTCACAAACAGCAAATCGTAGAACCGGAACGTGTAGAGCGGCGTCGCGAGAAGGCGCTAGATAGTTTCGGATAAGAGTGATAAAGCACGTGACTTACCGGTCGGTCAGCTGTTCGCGGCGTGCCGACAAGTAAACATTGAAGGATGGCGAAGGCGGTGCGCGAGCGAGGGACGTGTGGCCAGGCACGGCGTCTCCGGGCGTCTGTCGGTCTGGCGTCGGGGCGCGCGTCCCGGCCCGGCATCGATTACCGCCCTCGCCGGCCGCGGCGCGCGCCGCACCACGGGACGACTAATCCCGATGCAAGATTTCATTACATACGGTATGATCGTTGTTATTTGCACCCCGTAATGTTTTTTGATAGTTTGCTTAGGCTCGCTGTTGACATTCCTCATATTCAGATGTCTACCTTACGCGATAAACTCACCTTTTATCTTGTCATTAGCTTTATACTATACTTTGCTGTAGCAGTTTCATAAAAACGTCGATATTACTTAGGGAGCGCAACCTGGGCCACCTGTTTTTCTCGCTAAATGTAGATTGTATCACAACCTTCATTTTTTGTAGATACGCGTTGCTTATATCCTTGATAGCGTGACGAAAAATATAACGTTATATCTTAAATCAGCTTGTTCGTAATGTAATTTGCAGTTTTTTCAATGCTGATTTTAAATCTAAATGATTCTTAGTGTAATAATTTATTTGATAGCAAAGTCCGTCATATATAAAGGTAAAAATACGTTTATGTGTTCGTGATAATATAATATATTATTACAGCGTAAATTACGTTGTCTTATTTATTGCAAATGATAATATGAATTCCAGTATTATAAAAAGTCAAAAAAATAAATTAATGTTGAAGACAAATTTTGTTGGTACGTGCTGACTTTAAAATGATTTAAATATTTTCGACAAATGTGTACATTAACTGTACCTATTACAAAGCTTCTGATATAAAATACTATCGTAGCAGTTATTTAAACGCTTTGAGGTACCTTACTTTTAATTATATTACTGTATTGGATTATCAATTAGCTCTATGATCTGCATAATTATTTTAGATGTATAATAAATCATTTTATAATTCTGAACGCGTAGCAATACGAGTAGTTGTATGATTAAATATTTTTATAAATCAATTACTATCGGTAAGTTAAAGGCTTAAATATTAGACGTTTTTAAAACATTGTTTCTTTATTTACAAAAAGGTCAAACTAAAAATTAAGTATTTAGTTTAATCTTAACTTATCCAATCACAAAGGTAACTAACTAACTTATATTTTGGAATATAATCCTGATAACGTGTGGTTTTTAAATGGAAAGAGTCAATCTGCCTTTACCTTTATATTTTATATAATTAGATTAGTTTTTAACAAAACTAAAAAAAAACTAAGCAGGTAGGTAATAGATGAAAGATCGAATATGTTGTATGTGGAGGTGCTTTTATGATGTTACTCCGCTCAAAATATAGAGTGCCTCGGACAGGGCCCGTCGCAGGTGTATCGCAAATTGGCTATTTTATTCAACGCGGATAGTGGAAGTCATTAACCCCGAGTCCGTCGGCTTTGCAGACCACTAAAAGTTCACTGTTTTAAGATAGAATATAGTGGCTATGTTGTACGGAGCTGTAACAAGTCAGTGTAGCATGAGGGTAGGTAAATGATAAATAAATAACGACCATTTTAAAATTAAACATTGTTATTTAAAATAATAAGTATCGTAAGTAATCGTTAATAAGTATATCGTAAGTGTCACAGATTAAATGAAGAACGACAAATAAATCAAATCAAATTTATTTATTCAAAGTCGATCTTCGACAGAGTCCTTTTCGAACTTCGATAAAAGTGTTTCGTTATGGAAAAGAAGTGGCTAAAGAGATTTCAGTGGGTACATACTCATATAAAAATCATATTAAAATAAAACGCATAGAATACTAGACTCAAGTTAATAAAGCAATGAAATTGAAACCAATTAATATATAATTGAACATGGATTAAATTAACATCATTTATTTTTTTCCCATAGATAATCTCTGTTCAGCGCTGTGTTTGATTTGTAAGTTTTTGTTTCAGGTTAAGTATAGTACCTTAGTAATTACTATAACTACATTCGATTTTTATGTTAAACGTAGCAAGTAAAAGTAGAGTCGATCTGATTAATGGCATATAGTCACTGTAGCCTATATCAATCAATTAGTACTAATTAATAGTCAATACAAGACAAAAATAATTTCCAGAGTAAAACCGTGCAAGGAACGGTATATTAGGTACAACATGAATTTCAAAACCGCATTCAGACACCATTCCACTATTATTTAGCAGGTTTTTAAGTAAAATTTAAATGATAGCATATTTACGATTTTATCTAATCTGAAAATAATTATGAGATTATCATACCTAATTTAATTTCAACAAAAATATATAGGTACTAATCGAAACATACACCAGCACTGCCTTTACTTTCAAATTATAATTATAATTTCTACTCTACTCGCCTTTTCTCACCTTAGTAAGGCCATCAGTGCATTGTAACAGACCATCATCGACTGAGGGCAGATGGAATGCAACGAAGGGTGGGGTCCAAAATATAAAAAATAGGGTGGCACCATGCACACCAAACCTCTGGTAATGGGGCGGTCTGTAACAAAAAATAAAGATTTATTTGCAAATAGTTACAGCTATTATTAAGGGATACATGTGTGCGACAGATAAATCCTAATTGTTCGTGTATGCGTGAGTGTATGACTTTGAATGTGTGAGATGTTAGTGTTGAACCAGTAATATGTGTGTGTAAATAGTTCGTAGGATGCGTTTAGTAAACTATAGTAAGTACGCAGATTGTAGTTTTATAGTAGGTATATTTTGTAGTAAAAATGTCATACAGAGACTAATGAAAGAAAGAATAATGAAAAATTTAATTGTAAGGTGACTTACCTTACAATAAAATTTTTCATATCTTTATTAACAAATTTTCACGCAATCACGGGAAATCAATTTTTACAGATAATATTTTATTCATCTTAGTGTAATTCTATGTGGTCGACCACGAATGCCGGAATAGTCCCATCAAAGTTAATTTCCTAAAATAACTGTTAGTTAACTTGTATTTTATGTAAGTATTCCACCAATTTTACAATACAGGAATACTACAACGTTCTGTTGTCGCCAGTAGCTTGATTAGATAACTTAAGACATGTTTATATCTACATAATGGCCGTCTATTTAATTACCTCGACTATTTATTATAATTGACATTTATAAGTCTATGCCGAGAGACTGGCATGTAGTTAACACTGAGATATGTTGTTGATATTTAATTAAGTAAATAGAACGATTACGATGTATAGATATCCAATCGACGAGGCAGAGATAACTCAAGGTATTATAGTCGTTTAGTTTAATTACGTACCTAAGAAGACTAAACAGTACGTTACAATGTTAAATGAATATCACTTAGCAGCATTACTTACCATTTTGAGATAATTATGAAACATAATCGTTTTAAACGTGTCAACTAATTGAATAGATAAACATATGGGCACTTATTGTAAATGGTAGGTAGGTATTTAATAAAACTAAGTTGACTCTAGACACCTTAACAAGAAATTATTATGAAATCAAAAAACCTAACTACTAAGACTAAAATTGGCAGTGGGGTATACCTATTGTCATGATATAACAAAGTGTCCCTTCACCCCCTCCCCCTATCATATAGCCAGGCACCATGTTTAAAAAATATATAGCATATAAAAATCTGCAAGTTGCCTATCCATGCCTATCTCACAATCCGACAAGCCGTGTAGGCTATAGTATATGCCAAAGAAATGGACATACACACATATTTACAAACATATCTATATACGCTCGAAAAACATTAACCTTCTTCTAAGGCAGTTGGGCAAAAACAAATGGAAAGCGAACACTTCATTTAATCCCATATTAAGTGATAAATAATGCACTCCGAGAACTTTTATCGACAACCTGAGTTTACCATTAATATCTGCTGTAATTTCGTCGAACATTCTGAAGGGTGCCTTTGATCTCGACTTTGTTATGGCGAGTTGAAGCGCGCACAATAAATTGCCGCAATATAACTGCACATCCCTGCAGTAATAATTCTGCCACCTCTGAGTTAGGCCGTGGCTGCGTTAAGCAAATGTGCAACTATTCGCTTATTTCTTCGAGCTAAATATTAGTTGTAACTGAAATTATATTCTACAACCTATGTGCTCGTAAAGGACTCTTTACTTCTGTTTTTATAATGTTTTTATACTACAGTTTTGCCTTATTAGTAAAGTACGAGTAAGATAAAAAAAACAATGTTATAATTCTAATGATACTCTCAACAATTTTATATTTTTATTGAATGTGTGTGTATCTGTTTGTAATATCAAAATAACAGCATTTATCCAAATACATATATGTATGTACGATACTGATAACAAAACATCAATTACTAAAATTTTTGTCTGTCAGTTCTGGGTAATCTCTATAACCGCTGGACCGATTTTGATGGGACTTTCACTGTTAGATAGCTGATTTTATAAAGCGTAACTTGGGGTATTTTTATTTTAGAAAATGTAATTAGGATTCCGCACAAAAAATAAAACTTAAGAAACCGCGCGTGCTCTACATGCACGCAGCCACCGACCTTGCGGTTTTGTCAGTTGCTATCAGTCCTCTCTGAAAAATTCTATAATGTTAAAATTGTATAATATGTAACTATGTCAAGTTACATTTTTTAAACGCGGGTATAACTGTGGGGCTCAGCTTGTTTAATAAAATATAAAGCTTACAGTTTGAACCCAAGATAACCCACAAACCCATAATAAATATAAGATATAATTAATAACTTCCATACGTAGGTATTTGATGAAAACATACATCAGTGCCTATGCGAGTAGGTAATGTTCAATCGGGTTCCTGTTCTGACTGTATTATAATTTTGCCAGTGCAGTCATTTATTTCCTAAATTTAATTTGTTTCGTGCGCGGACACCCTAACTTTACAACACAACAGTAATTCTGCCAACACTGAGTTACGTCGCGAACATCGATATTGACGATTTATATAGATTTTATCTGGAAATGATTGAATTACGATTGAAGAGACGAACGATGTCTTCCTTTTAGACCTTTTACCCTTCTCCAAGACGTGTTTACTGGTTAATGACTGTAAATTTGAAATTAACTCTCACATTACTTGTGTATTTTAATATAAGTGGATGATAATGTGATAGTGAAGGTTAATTCAGATCTTTGGATACATGCTATAAAAGTATTGTAGATACCTGAACACTAACAGTAACTGAGTAAGAGCTAACCTACTAATAAAATAATAGGTAATTGTATATATTACATGGATAGATAAGCATATATAACTAGGTAGACAGAATGACTGAAATGCTGCATACCAGGCTGTTATGTAAAGATTTCCAGTAGATTTAGAGCAAGATCTAACTAACTGAAAGTCTATAGGTATATATACCTGCTGAAAAAAAGAAAAATTTGACAAGGAAAGTCTTGTATACAATTTAAATATTTCAGACTCAGGTAGGTTCCTATGAATAATAACTTTACCCATGCCTTCACAAATTTATAATTATGTATACCATTATGACTATTCCTAACTTACTTACCTACATACTTCTTATTCTTCTACCTACATACATAACTTTTAAAAATTACAAGTAATAGTAGAGATAGTAGCTACTCATATTATTTCACAAAAGGTTCATCTCCTTTAACGAAAAAATACCTATTGCAAACCATATGATATATATTTTTATGGAAACATTCTTATTATCTCTACTTGCTCTATAACTGAATTGCTCTATATACCTACCTTATAATTCGAATTAAAACTTGTAAAATTATTCTTTGAGTTAAGTGAGTAAGTGTAATTAATATAAATATTTAGAAATAATAAGGAATCAAATGATTGGATAAATCCTTTTTCTAATAGATGAGCCCTATTATATTTTTTATTTACGTTGTTATTATCAATAATTATATTAGCACAATAATAATAACAATAATGAAAAGTTACATAGTAGGATGGCAATCTTATTTAAACTCTACTATTATTGTTACCAACAAAATGATCATATTTTTTAAAATAAATTTAATGTTCACATACAGCTATTAGAATTGATGACTTATTAAATATTAATTGAATTTAGTAGGTAGGTAGAAAAAATAAATAAAACACTCACCATATAACTTATTTCACTGATATTCACATATTTATTTAAAATATAGTTTATAAAACTCACAATGCGCTTTATTGGCGAAAGCTCTAAATATTTTTATTTTAGTAGAATACTATAGGAACTTTTGTCAAGAAATAAACTTGTTTGACATTTAGGCCTAAACAGAGGAGGCGGCGGCAACCGGCCGACGGCGGCCATCTTGTGGCGCTGTCGTCGCGCGGGTCGCAAGCTCATTGGCTGAATGACGTCACAGCGCCATGACAGTCCACCATTGCTATGAATTAACAAACTTAGCACATCACTAGTTTATACCAAACAAGACTCTACTGACTTGTATTAAGTATGATTAAAGCGAAAATAAATATTTGTAGTGTGGTCCATGCGACAATGATCGTCGGTCCGCATTCCTTCGCTTCGACTTATCGTTTTGGGTCCTTTTAAGATGCACCCTAATCACACGAGGGGGACTTTTAAACTCTGAAGTGATAGATGACGATGCGCGGAGATATTCTAATGGCCTGCTGATTTCTGTCGCTTAGCAGGAGGATAAATATTTAGGCGTCTTTAAGAGGTAAGAATACAATTTGGAAAGTCTGTGACAAGAACATGGATTAGGATATATATCATAGATAATTCTAACAGCAGTATATTTAAATATAAGTATCCGTTGAATAAATTTAAAATAACAGATTCATTAAATGTTTCTCGTCAAGTTAAGCTATTATAAATTCTCCCAATAAATAGAGTATACCAAATATTTACCTGTAGAACCAAAATACTCTGTAAATTATGGATGGTATCTCTACATTCTTCCCTCATTTCAATAAACCTATGGTTATGAAGGAGGTAGGTATTAGTACTCTTCAAGGTGAATCTACATTTTATATAGATACATGTTTATCCCACATATTATATCTACAAGTATTTTTTGGTGTAATTTATTAAATAGGTAACTAGTGACTTCATTATTTTCAATGACACCTCGGTACATAGATTAAAACATAGAGAATATTAAGAATTTAAGTAGGTACGCCTACATAATGGACTCTGTTTTGCCTAAAGTAACTATAGATAGGTATACTTAGATATAGGATATGGGGCAGAACCTAACAAAGGCGGATATTGGATCTTTTCCGAGCGGAAATTTGCTACTCAAATAAAATTGGAGAGCCAAGCTTTAGGTAGCCGAAGCTTCTTAACTTTTAATAGGTTATTATACGAATTTGTATAAAATAAGGTATATAATATGTTGGTTATTCCGATCAAAATAATTAAGACTAGTATGGACACTGGACATGTGGACAAACCTATATTATATCGAAAGCTTTCGAATGATAGTTTATAAGTAGGTATGCAAAAGACTCATATGTTGGCACCTAATATTTATGCGTGCATTGTTCACATCGACCCCTACAGCTTTATGAAATTACTTAGAAACTAATATTGAAGGGAGTAGGTATTGTTGAATAACTATTTTCTCTCGTTGTCCATTATTTACATAGTAACGCACCTAAGCAGTAGTTACGTTCTAATATTGCTCAGGACAAATTACCTTGCACATAACCGCTATTTGTAACTTCTACATTACAAAGTAACAGTTTGTATATAAGTACCTATGTTTGTTCTCGTGTTTAATATATGTAAGCGTATAGCTATAACAATTTCATTTTACAAGGCAGGCCGTGTGCCCAGCGGGCGTACTCGTTTCCTTAAGCGACACCAACATGCTAATGTTACGCTATGAGATTTATAATAAAATTTTGTACATACATTTGTTTTACTTGTTACGCTATTTTAGACTACACGTTTTATACCCCATCTCCTGTTTGTAATTAAGCATAACGTTTAAAATTATGTTTTACATCAGACAAAAAAGCCGAATTTATGTAAATGGAATGGACGAATTAAGTTGCTTTGTAGAAATTTAATGCATAACAATAGGAATGATAATAGTTGATCTTGTGGCCGTGTACCCATAACTAGTGTCCAGAAATTATTTATTACGAACAAAATTACTCGGGCAAGCCTAATGAAGTTCTATCATATATTTATCTAAAATAATTAAAGACCACCTTGTGTTAATAACTGTATCTTTGTACCGCCGACTTAATTTCAGCTTTTTCTCTCTACAATTTATTGTTATACAATTGGAACGAAGATGGCGGCGGGTCGAGGGATACGCATCTGTTGTTTCCCTTTATTTATGTGATAGCTCCACAGATTAGACCCATATATTTGTAATTTTTATATAAAATCGCCAATTTATGGTTATTGACATCGATTTCCTTTCTCGAATGCTCAGTGGATTTTAAAAGTTTTGTTAATTTAAATGGACTTGTATTCTCACTTAAAATTTAGATACCTACATATAATCTAAGTGAGCATAAAATCTATACCGTAAAAATGTTTGTCGCTTTTAAATTTTAATACCTAACTAATACCAATTAATGGTAATTATGTAAAAATGATCACTATTGAGTGATCTTAGTAAGCGGTAACTTTTATATGTAATATTCGGTATACAACTCTACTTAAACTCAACTTAAAATTGATTAATATGACATATAAAGTTAACTTTGTGACTAATTCTAGAACCTGAGTAAGTGTAAATTTAGCATCTTTAAGTTAACTGATTTCGTATAGATGATATACAGGTAATCAATAGGAGACTTCAAGTGCTTATCTACGAAATCATGTTATTCAATATTGCTATCAATATTAAAATATGCTTAAAATTGAATTAAATTAATAGGTTAACCTAAACATAAATCACAGGTAGGCACTTAATGTGTCATGTCATGATGTTTACATCTCAGGTCTATTTCGAATGCTTTTCCGAAGCAATAAGGAAACACAAAAGTTCCATAACCCCACATAACTTATCAACATTTAAATATCCAACGAAAGTAACATCTTGAAGCGTTGAAGCAATTCCAGTGAATCGAGGTCAATGCACCGACTATTTTTATACTGTAGGTATAGATTCCTTATTTCAAGGGGATAGGATTGAAACTTGTGAGTGCAGTTATCAAAGTAGACGATCACAGATGCAGATCTGTGACGTGACATGCCGTGACCTTGACCTGACGGATGACGGATTCCGTCCTTGCGAGGTCGACGACTCCAGATAGGTATGTAGGTTGCTTGTTTGCGTCTAGCCTTATCGGTGTACTGTTCCGTAATGTCGTTGGACTAGTGCCTGATAAAATACGTAAGCGGTTCAAAAAACTAAAGCGACAATTACAAACAGTTGATAATGCCATGTGTGAAATATTTACTCATGATGACTGACTTTTGAAAGAAATTTTACAAACTTCTTGAAAGCAATTTTAAAAACTTCTGTAGGTACCCGTTGGAAAACAGGTACGATATAAAAATGGAAATGAATACGTTTCTTCCGGTCTAAATCAGTTTTGCAATAATCTTTCACTAGGACAAATACTATTATTATGGTAAAAGAATGTATATTTTTTTTGTCATCATAAAATAAATATTAACTTGGAATTTTTAGGGTTCCCTTGAGGATTAATAAGTACCAACTAAGAAATTAAAACTATGAACTTCTATTTAAATAGGTAGCTAGGTTTATCTCTTTGTTCATAATAGAATAAAATAGTTTTCTAGCTAGCAAAATTAAAATGAAAATTTATTTTAGCTCGTTAAATTTCGTTGATTAGCAAACAAATTTGAACAGGCGTCTAAATAATCTCTATTTCGCATCTAGAGACTTATTTCTAGCATCTCTACAACTGCTAACTCTCGATTAGCTAAATTAGCGATGCTTATCTAGCAATTATCGTTTAGAGTTAGCATCCAAATGTACAAGTAAAGCTAATTTACCAACATTGTACCGTTATGAGCAGAAATTCTCAACGTGGATAGGGACTACTTGGCTACCAAAAGGTATGTGCCAACCTTTTAATTTATTAATACAAGCATCTTCGTACGAGTTTTCTTGCATACGACGTACAAGCATACATACACACGCACATATATATTCTATACTAAAAGCAGATTATGTGACTCTTTATATAGTAATACCTAAGATAGATTATTTTGTAAATGTACCTCTTTTGATTTTGATACATTTTAAACGTAATCTTTTATAGATCAGAACCTACGTGTTTTTAAAATATCAAAATTATTTTTGATGAACTGAATCTGAGTAGGTGCTCTATTTTATCGACTTGATGTTATTCTCATTTATGTGTGTTTATCTAACATTTAATCCAATTTCATAGCCTTTTTTGTTTTCGAGGGGGAAACCTTCAAAAGGTACCTGACGTCGTGGGAGCGACGCCAGGTTATGTGGGATTTTTACCGCACTAAAAATTCCGCCGCACCCGGAAGCCGCTTTTAGTCGCCCCATACGATAGGCTAACCTAACCTAACCTAACTATTACCTACCTACCTAATACCGTAACCCTATTCTAATCCCGGAACTACAGGGACAGCAATTTCATGGTCTATGCACTATTCACAATTATTTGATTGACTTGGATTTATCTATCTACACTTGAAGCATATTAATACCTTTAGATTACTGAGATAAAGAAATGTAGTTTTGGTATGAAAATAAAAAGTAATTTATGTATGAGAAAAGCGTATAAACTCTAACGTGCGAGATCACGAAAAAATATGGTAAAATGCTTCACTCGTAATTCTGTGACTCCTGCATTGACTTTTAAATGTAATATGTGCACTGCTTAAGAAAACTTTGAACGAACGCTATTCGGAACAAATTATTCGTGAGAATTTTCTTGTGGATATTTCTTCGAGACTGGTCCATTTGTAGAATTGTTTTTGCGATTAGTACCTACAGTTTTAATTCTTAGTTGTAAAGTTAGGTAACTATTAAATATTCACTTCAAAAATTAAAAAAAATAATATTCGAAATATGTAGTTCTAAATCTAAAATCTATAGGCGAAATTTAAGTATAATTAGACAGGTATCTATCTATATGCTATCTATTAATGGGCCAAAGCGTAGTGCAGATTAAGTGTGATTGTGATTAGTTGTGATTAGTGCAGATTGTGTTATTTAGTGGAGATGAAATATAATTAAAACAATTTCAATATATTGCGATTGTTGTATGGTCATTAACTGGTGCATTACAACGACTTTATGAAAATAAATTTGAAGAACGCACTTGTATTTCACATTGAAAGCAAATTCGCGCGATGCCTAAAACGTTCATCGATTACATTGTTTACAATAATGTAAAGTCGGTTACAACACCTTATTAGCTCCTTAAAATACAGGTATTTGTCCGAATTACAGCAAGTAGCTGCTCTGAATATAAAGAGTATTTGTAGCATAAGATTGAGGAGCGAGGTTTTTCACGAGCATAATTAATTGAGAACTATACACCAAATTTACAGATACTTACCACTGCTCGACATCAGTATTAATTTACTTTATATTCATACTGCCACTAGGTGTCATATTTACTGCCATGATTTTACTTAAATTGGACTGTATCATCGCGATTCATAGCAACAAAAGGAACTGCGAATTGAAATTAATTTATTTGAGATTCGAATGCTCATAAGTGGAATGCAGTAAGTACTTGGAACAGAAATAACTTGACCGCATAAATGTATATCAGTCTGATGAGAGATTTCTTGCGTAATGTTATTAATTAGGAGGTTCGTATATATGCTCTGTTACATTCGGAATATTTTTTTGTAAGATTAACTGGTATATGAGCTTGCAGTTCACAGGGCGGTAAGCGGTCACTGCCGTCCGTGGACATACGGCTCTATAAGGCCTTGATTACAAGGCCTTATAGAGCAAGGATTCTACCAAAACCCGATCACAGTTCCTTAGCCGCTCGTGAAGACTAAGATGGTAACTTTATACGTCAGTTAGCCTAAAGTCAAATATCCGAGTAGTGGTCAAATACATCGCACTCTGAATACTGATTCAGAATTAAATATACGTTATTGTTTTCGTTTTTTTTTTTCACTTTCGTCTTCGTGACTCCCTGGCCGATGACCTATTGAATTTTTCATGGCGTTCTTTATTGGAATTTGTTATGAGCCCCGCCGATAACTACGCTTAACGTCTATCTATATGATCAAATGTTTTTGTAAGAGGAAGTTTCACCAATTATTAGTATCATTAGCATACATTTCGCATCGAGCCCAATGATCCGTTATGGGACTTTGAATTGCTTTCATTCGAACGATAAAAATAAATGAGCTTATATTATCCACCTATCCTGAAACTAACGTAATAAGGATAAGTAAATCGGCAAGTTTTGTGCGTTTTAAGAATAGTAGGTACTTTGTTTCACTGGATATTTTTATTTTTATTATCGTTTTCGTTACGTAACCTGCACTGAATAAATTATCACCTACTCGTTTTACGCAAAGAACATGTCGCTTTGTTTCTTCATAAAATTACATTTCATGAAAAGCAATAAAAATATTAATTAATAGAAAATTTCAAGATTCTTGACTTTTCTCGTTTTACGTCTGAAATATTTGACACGGAATTCTTCGCTAGACTTTTCCAGCCGTCCTCTTTTATCGCATGCAAAGTGTATTGAAAGAGAAAGAAATCAATATTGCGACTCAGTTTGCCTATCAAAACGCATTTGTGTGCCTAGTAATGTGGATTATTTTATGGAGCTGTGTTGCACATTTTTATGAAAGGCGAAGAAGAATCAATATGAATTCTAATGTCTGAGCGTGTCAAATATCTGATTGTTTATATACGGTAGGTACAAGAAGCACTTTGTTTAAAATAAACATTTGAGAAGTGCTCTAGAAATAAGAGGAGTAATTCATTAAATACAAACAAAAGATATCAGCATTTTTAAATAGGATTAACATTTATGATAATGATGACTTTAAGAACTCATTTTGAAACTAATCTTGTTAGTGATTGTGTGTTTAGGTAATTCTAGGTCTTGCATTATTTTTTAAATTCTCAGAATAATCGCGATATTCAATGAATTAAAATCTATTTTACTATCCTATAAACTTGCTTCACAAATGCAACATTGTGGGTAGAACAAAAAGAAGCTTATTTTAGCTCGGAAGGTTGCGTCACCTTACAATTTATAACAATGTCTGAATTAATGCAATCTTTTCTACTTTGCCTAACGTTATGAATTTTTCACGAGACCTCTCTGTGACAGGAAAAGGAGGGTGGTGCAAACAAAATATGAGTTTTAAATGCGGAAACTAAATAAAATACTTTCCATGAACCTACATATAAGCATCGTAATAACATGAAAAATACATTAATGCGTTATTGATGGCCGAAGATGTGGAGAAATCTACTTATGTCTCGAAATTTATTAGATAATTACACGAATAAGTACCTCATATTTAATTATGAGCATCTTATTGTGAGATACTAATAGATACACATTTCACTAATTCTAAAAAGGTGTGTGCACTCGAATTTTGATAAATAGAATATGCATGACATTAAGTAGAAAATTTTAGATAAAGTTGTATGACCTTTCTCAATGTAATAACTAGTTTTAAATTAACGTACACACCTGTTCCTGTGGCAAACTTTTAAAATCACATTTTTAGGGGAAAAAATGCTCGAGTAGGGATCTGAATTTACTGATACGAGGGAATGTAAGTTCAACATGGTGTTGATTAAAAACGTCACCCAACGATGAAGTGTTATACTCAACTTTGGGTCCTATATCTTTTGGCAAGAGATGTGTTTTTGCGCTAAAATCTTTGGAGGTTTAAGTCTGTTTCCCACCGCATCCAATCTGATGTAGGACGTGCAAATAAACATGGTATTTTTATCGCCGCAAACCTTTATATAGTTGTGGTCGATTTCTCCTCTTTATCTTCTCAAAGCGGTGTTTGCTTTATGAATAAAAAGAAAGGTATGTGCCGAATGTCCAACGATATAATGAGTTTATTGCTAGGATGATATGAGAACGAATGGTGCTATAGTTTTCATATTTATATGTACTTTAGTTCAAATACTGTGGTTTTAGGCAGTAGTAGTTAATAAGTCATTAATGTTTGTTATATTTTTGGTACCAGTTACTTTAATATGCTTACAATAATGAAGTGTTAAATTAAATTCAATATTGTTAAAATTAAAATATCCTCTAAATGATCGCTTCTGTAATTACTGAGTTTTGTTTAATTAGCAGTGCTGGCTTCTCAAAACGTTAAAGAGATTTTTTGGGCTACAGAAAATTTTGGATTCGATAAGAGGTCGTAAAACACTGCTCCCTATGTCATAAAATCTCTTCGGTCTTGTCACGCAAATATGGGTCTACTACCCAGGCATTATATGACTACAAACAGTTTTTTTGCATGTTCCGTAGTGACTGCATTGTTTTATGATGGTAGAAGGGTTACCGAGTTACGTAATGTAACAATAAACGTTTTCGGGGACAATAAATTTTAATAGAGCAGAAATTTATGGTCAATTTGCGGAGACATTTACAGCTGATGAACAAAAAACCGGAGTTGCCGTGTCCCAGTTTCTTTAACATTAAGTTGGGCAGGCCCTTGGGTTTATCGAAATGTCAAGGAATATATAGTTTAGGTATATATTATCTTCACTATAGGATCGATGGAGAACCAAGTGAATAGAAAAATGCTAAAAAATGACATATGGACAACATATATGGAGGTCCTACGTAAATGTATGTCGGTAAAAATTAAAACACCTTACTTATCAATTAATTCGTTTATATTTCATATTGTATAGGTACGTTGTTCATGAACAAATTAATAAAATGAATGAAATTTATCTCTGATAGGTAGAGTCGATAGATATAGTAACTTTATGATGGAAATATTATACTTATTTACGGTTGAAACTTTAGCTATTTGTCAATAATAACTGTCAGAATTGTTTCAAGGGTAGCTGGGAAGTTCTACTGAAAACAGCCACAACGAGAAAGAAAAACACGATCATAACTTCTGCAGTAAATTGATAGGAAACTGATATAATCAATGGGCTAACATTGGATAAAGCGGAATATCTGTAGTTATTTGCAATAATTTTGTATTGAAAATGTATCGAAAAAAAACTAAAATGACTTTTATACACTATTAGAAAAACCGAAATATAAACTAGATGACCCGCGTGATGGAGCGGTCACCATACCGGTCTGACACGCAGTGGGTCCCGGGCTCGATTCCCGGCCAGACAGATATCTAAATGATGAGTTTAGATTTCTGTTCTGGGCCTGGGTGTTTGTGTATTTGTCTTTGTGTGTCCATGGCACCCACGACACAGGAGAAAATCCTAATGTGGGGCTATGTGTGTAAAAAGCGTTTAAGCGTTTAATATGGATATCAAATGAAAGCTAGTAAATATACCATTCTAAAAAAAGAAATAAATAAGTAATTATAAAATTTGTTTACATTAATAAGAGTTTTTTATGGGAATATTGAACTGAAAAATACGTGTAGTATTTCGTAATTCAATGAAATACATACAAGGAACATTGAAATTGCGAACCAGGCGAGACAAGTTCTTTCATTAAGTTTGGAAAATAAAAACAATACAAGTGAAAAGGGTATCGGATACTGCGCGCATATTCGCCGGAGAAAATTTCCTATTATGATCCCTTCCCTAAAGTCAACTACTGTATAGGTCCACATTTGTATAGCGATCGTCTGCCAATCGTGTTAGTGGCATAGGGAGGGGATTTGTCGGTAAATCCGATAAAAACGTTGTATTAAGTTGTCCAAACTAAGTTGTCCAACACCAACCATTTTGTAACACATGGCTGCGGCTACATAATTGAAGGATTAATTTTAGGCACAAAACAAAAAAAAAACTCATGTAATTTATTTGTTACGTTATGTAGGACCCTAAGAAGAACCTACTTTCCTTGAAAAAAAATTATATATCCTTAGAATTTAAATCATTTTAATATGTAACGGATAAACGTAACGGGGTCACACACATGTAACGAGGTCGAAATATTGGTAACATATTAAAATGTATCAATTCCGCGATAATATTAGTCTAAAATCAATTTAAATTATCTCAGCGTAAATTGTTTAAATATTACATTCATACGTATAGTTATTACGAACGATTCAGTCATTATTTTTAAAAGTACGTAGTTTAGAAATGTATGCATGAGACTACCTGTTAGGTAAATATTGTTTACACTGTTATAAACAGTATTCAAATATATTTTTACCATTATTTGAGAATTTATAACTGTGCACGAATACAGATCGTTCCTACTATACTACTACTCTAGGTGACTACTAAGTATAATAACTTGACACTTTAAACAAAAAAGTATGTGTGTACGTTTCTATTCTAAACACCACACACCAATGATTAAGATGACGTAGAAAAAGCTTACTTATTTCCATCACTATGATATGTCCCACACTCTCACACAACCACACAATGCCACCGCCAACACACACACCGCAAATACGCTTATACAAAGCTTAAGGTACGTATTTAGAGCCATAGTTTTATCCGCGACCAAGAGTGGAAATTTCAATAAAAATGCAAATTTTTCCTCAGCAATTTTCTTCTCACTACCGTGGCCTCCGTTATTGAGTCCTACTGCATTATGTTCGGGTTTGCTTCGTTATAACTTTTATACATACAAGATTAGATCCTACAAAATATAATATAAGTAGATATAAATATGTGAGCGAGTAAACAAATGTAATTTGCGTGTTAATTCTGTTTACATCGAATTAGCTATTGTTATCTCTCGCGCGCAAGAATCGCTTTAAAGTTTACTTTAGCATATTACAGAGGGTTGGGTACAGGCGCTTGCTTCTGTACATTCCGGTTGAAAAACCTGGTACAGTTTTAAAATAAATAAGATGATTTAAAAAATATAGGTACTATTAAATAGGAGGGCATTGTAATGTTTTAAATAAATTATTTTTAAGTATAATTTCTTTAATAATCTGCAGAATATTCTTATGTAGATTTTTTCATTTCAACACTAAGGCACATCATAAACTTACGTTTAATCGGTGTCGTACACATCAGTCGCTGAAATTTACATTTAAAACTTTCCGCCTAGTTGGGGCGACTAGGGAGGAAGAGGGTGGAGCGAGGGCGGATTAAGAATGCTGGAAGCGAGGAAAGAATACACAATTAGCCTTCTTCTACCTGCTAGAGATAACACAACCAGCGTAGTAAGATCTGCAACTTTGCGATTTTGTTACCTACCCTCATACGACACGATGCGGAATAGGTGTATGGTTATATTGGACAGTTTTAAGTTAGGGATTTTAAAAACGGGTCCGGACTGCGACCGGAACTGAGGGGCCGGGTATACCGGATCGATCAGCGGAACTCGGATAGTCGTTGGCTTTGTTGAAAAATCTAAATTAGGCTGTTAGTATTCACGCGTGCGATAGGAGCGACAGGCTGTGTACCATCTATTGGGGTGGATCAAATATAATGGTTGGTGTATATTAACTTGGGTTATGCATTTTCGATAGGAACATAATGATGATACAAAAAATTTACGAGATTCGTAGTAGCTGTAGATAAACATGAAATATAATGAGGTAAAAATCTACAAGAATAAACGAGAATATTTGAACATATGTGATTATTTAGTCGGTACCCACTAAATAATCACATCAAGTATGTAAATACATGTAGTAATGTTACCTCATATTACTATTTACCTACTTCAATAAAAACAGTGCGAAATCATGTTTTGTTTATATTTGCGACAGAATATTATTAATTACTTTTATTGCTTATCATGGAGGAGGGTTTTTAGTTTTCTATGTTTCCTAAATTTAAGGCTATACTTTGCATTGTTGTAATTATTGGCGAAAACGTAAACAATGGTTGTTTTAGGGAGGCATAATAAACTAGTAATAAGGGCACTGCTTAAACTTAACAGTCATTATGAACGTTACCACTTTATTGATAAAATGATTCACCAGCAGAAATTTTTGGACTGAGAAAGCGCTTAGGTACACAGAACGCCAGGCCATCGCCATAAAATGTAAGTTCATACAGAACATTGCGCGCCAATGCGCAATGCTACCCTATGTTTGCCTGTAATATTCGCAATTTGCGACTGCAAACACCAACAACGCCATACGCTGTATTTTTAAACACATTACGTATCCCTTTCACATAAAGCTGAAACTAGCAGGATTGAACTGAAAATAGGTTTTGTGTTCACGCGTTGGGGAACCGAGATAAAATTCGCGGCCATAAAATATTACACACAAGAATAAAGAGTTTATCGACTAAATTATCGTGGTGCTCACATACTCTGTTCGCATCTTTGACTGTTTTAGTCTATCGACCTCTAACAATAATTATGCAGTCCTGTTTTACGGGGAACTTTATCTTAGTTATATTATTTTCAATACAATGTACGAACTGTAAAACTGTATTATTATATATTTGGTCAGTATTTAAACGAGCTGAAATCCTTCACGGCTTTTGTCGATCCCACCGCTGGGAATGGCTTTTGTCCACGACTGGAAAGGCTTGGAGAGGTCATCACCACACCGCTGGTGCTAATTGGTGGTAAGAGACGTAATTTAGTCCATTTAATTTCCCTTATTATTAGGAATTTAAAAGGCTAATACATGTAGACAAATTATGATATTACGAAATAAATGAACACGCATAAAGCCTCTATGTTACGCGGCCATAATATCAGAGATAAATATTTATTTCATCGCTAGCTATACTATGAATGCAGAGTTAAGAGGACTTTACCATATAAGATTATTTTATTAAACAATGTTTTTATTTACTAAGTATTATATTTGTGTATTTATTCGAAACAGCAGTAATATAATTATTTCTCATATTTTATTCATATCGCACGTGCTCGAGTTTCAATAAGTGGGATTTCTACTAATTTGAATTTTTATTGTGATTGTTTTAATGAAAACTGAAATATCGTAACAAATAATGTTGGAATATACAGTAAGAATTCTCTTTCAGATGGATACATAACGTAAGATAATTTTTTTAAAATACATTTATAAGCACTTGATAAATATTTTCTTGTGTAAAAGTATCTACACAAAATCGACTGAAGGATGAATGTAATTAGCATAAGCTAGCCAAATGAGTATTATATGTATATAAGGAAGGTGAGTTTGTAGGCTTGCCCTCCATAATACAGGAGCTAAAATTTCTTAATACCCTTGGAGCGTTTCGACGCACCCTTCGTAATAAGCCGGGAGGTCTCTGGGGAGGATCTACAAGTGATTTAAAGAGATTGTCAGTTAATGACCCCGTGTCCGCCACAAATTCAGCCCTTTCTCGTACCTCCTCTGATAATGGTCTCTTTATCTTCTACCGATCGCCGTATTGAACACGTTATAAGCTGACTAGATTTTAGTCGCGAATTTACTCGCATAAACCCAATTAAATATTGTATTACATCATACATAAATACAAAAAGATTTTTTATAACACTTTACCTGGCAAGTAGCCACTCAAGATAATAATGAAAATATATATTAGAATCTTTCGTTTAATCAAAAGCTTTTTGTTATTATAAACTAGATACACGTATAAATATGTAAGTTTTATTGTTTGAAAATTCCTCAATCTTGATGATGTGGATAGCTATATCCATCGCTATCACTCACTGGAATTTCATTACGTAGTTACTTCGTTGAAGTATGACTGACGCACAAACAGATAAACAACCGTTCCAAATTTACAATATTATATTTAGGACGTATCATAAATCGAACCCGCCTACCCACTCCAGGTCGGAATTTACGTTAATGAGCTCACAGTAATGCGAAAGTAAGATCTTACATAATTAATTATTATATCCATACCACTAAAGACGCTGAATTAGTTACATTTTAAGAGATGCCAGTAGCTCACCATTCCAAACGATGGTTATTGGTTATATCTCAATTGGATCATCGCCAATCCATTATCACAACAGTGCATAAATAAAATAAGCGATAGCTTTCTCAAATCGAGAGAAAATGAGAAAATTATCTATAACTGTGCATGTACGAAAAAAATCTACACTTGAAAATAAAACTAAAGTGGTACAAGAAACTAAAAATAACACTATACAGAACATAAAATATCTATGCAATTTACAATATTTCTATACCACCCGCTTATTAAAACATGGCATCTTCGTGGCAAAATTACTACGATAACCTGCGACTCGATGGCAAATTAAACCACAAAAATAATTACCCATCCAATATATAATGCTCAGAGCTTTAAATACTGAACTTATTGCTGTGGAATCTACATAACTGGTATTGGTTGGTCTACGTTGAAGTTATTGTGTACCCACACGGAGCTGGCTTGGAATAGAGCGAGCAGAGTCAAATTTATCTCTGTTTGATCAACCGTGCAGGATCGCTTTATTCATCGTTATTCCCACACCTTACCTGTTCCCAATGTCTAGGATAACAAATCGAAAAAAACATACACACCGACCGAATGTATTTTTTCCACGCGGCACCGGCATCGAATTTAGTTATTCGATTCTAACGTCTTAGATGAACATTTTATAGGTTTTATTATCTGAGTTAATGTCATAATTGCGGCAGTTTTCGAGAGTATAAATCGATATGGCCCGCTTAAATAATACCGCCCGTAGTTTGCTCTTGTAGAAAGAATATTTACAACCATCTAGTCTTGATCTACGTGTTTTCATTCAAAGCCGCGAGCCATTATAAATGGATACCTTAAATTCTAATGAGTTATATGAGGTTATTCCAAATGTTATTCGGTTATATCTTTAGTTTGATATACAGGTGTGTCTTAGCAACAATTTAATAGTTTCGTAATTAGTGCACATGTTTGCTGGTATAGCATAGTAAATCTATAAAAGTTTAACTACGCGAACGCTGAATTTGTTTGAAGTTACGATACCGTTTAGTTAAAATATTTGTTTTCCTTAACTATCTGGATAGCGATAATGATAACGTAAAAGCGTCAGGTAAATATTTTTCGGCTCAGTTAAATGCTTAAAGCTCTTTATATGACTACTTGGAAACTAGCCAATTGGGGGTTGAAGCTCGTTACCTATAAATATAAACCCGTAACTCAGTACCAGTCACAACAACTGAATTTAAAGTTTTTATATTAGCTTTCAGTTTTAACTCGTTTCGTACTTTAAGCGTTCACGAAACACGTCAGCGGAAGCTTAAATGTCTCTAGAGAGCGTATAATCTAATTTAGTTTCTAGTCAGTCTAGTTATTTCAGTCTAAGACAACCTGACCATTTGTAAGTGAGCTCTCTGTAGATTAACACGCCCTTGTCTTTCTGTAGTTTAAAATGTGGCTACATGGAGCGCAGGGGTTCATTTTAAATCGGTTTAGTTATGTACATATAAATGTGTTGTACGTAGGTATGTATCGCGTTTTGTGGAATTGCGAGGAAGTCGTGCCCAGGGGAGAACGTTTGGGTTAAACACATCGTTTTGCTTCCGTTTTATCTCTACTTACATAGATACTAGTAAGAAAAGATCCCGCAATAGTAGTACATTATCTAGAAACGTTTATGCGCCATTTACTAAGGGTCCCATAAAAAGGACTATTGCTTCAGAGAAAATCCTTTCAGAACCTCGCTGAACGTAACCGCTTAAAGTACTAACTGTATATTTTTCACGACCAACTTACATTTTACGCTATATAGATTCAAACAATCACTGACTGCAAAATGTTTGTATCGGAGATGCCATTTCCATATAAAATGCCGGCCATGAATAAGAACGTATAAAAGGTTTTAACGTGTGAAATGAATTAACGTAAATTTTGAATTGTAAAACGAGATCAACAAAACTAGTTTTATATATACCGACTCTACTGTCCGCAAAATACATTCAAAAGAAAGTTGAAACGTATTAAATACTGAGACAAACCGGTCATTTTTACGATCTGAAGCTACCCCACACCTAGAGGAAACACACCATATCTACCAACAAATATTTTGTTGTTTAAAATGTTTAAATATTTGAAATGACTATAATAATATCTAGAGTGCCTATTATAAAAATTTAATATTATGACATTTTCAATTATTGCGACGAGCAATTATTACTCAGTTGTAGATAGTGCTTAAACCCTTTTTATACTTTTCACCTCTCTTTTTTAAAAGTTATAGATTTCCGGTACTAATGCATGGTAACCGATTATATTACTAAAATATATTTACTAATGTATCTTATTTTGAGAGAAGACCTAATAACAATAAGTTAACCTAATAAAGATCATAATTACTGATTAAAATTATTAATGATATTTACTTACTGTGCTTGTTTAAGTATTTGTACTCTTTCAAAATACTTGTCTCCATAAAGATATAAACGGCGTAAACCGAGTGCCACGTAATATTTGCAAACGTTATTCTCTTGGCACTCCAATAGTAAGCGTTACCAAAAAAAAAATGTGTCCAATTTTGCGAGGCTATAAAATTTTCCACTCCAATTTGAAACTCCACGTGGACGCTTGCAGTGCTAAGCGAGTGTTTCGTGGCCCTCGGAAAAGGGAACACAAGTACATGTCCATTTACAAAATCGCAAGATATTATCCTTGTCTGGTTATGATCCTCCTTAATGGGACGCTATACCCCATAATTATTGTCCACACAATTGCTGCGTCATTCCTACACTTCGCAGTACTTTACCACATTAGCAACTCTCATAACAGAATATCTGTGTGAAATATAATAGTATGCGCGTGTGCAAGGGACACTGGTCATTAATATTTGATAATAAAGGTGGTAATTGTTGAGCTGAGGGGTTTTAAAGGGAGGGTTCTAATGGTTGGTCATCGGTCGCTCCCGTTTGACCGAAGGGGTAATTTGGAGGCAGACAACGCACACATTTGCATCACAATGAGAGTCGGATCGCTAGCGGGCGGGCTTCCGTCCGTGGATAAGCTGCATTCATGCACAGTTGACTGTCTGGAAATTTTACACAATATTCATTTCAAAACGTGATGCTTTTAATTTGATGTAAATTCAAGAAATGCGACTATGATATGGAAATATAAAAAAACGTGTGATAAAACATATGTTAGTACATAAAAAACAAACGGCTAATTTTATTTACGAGTTCAACGCGTTTTATCATCAAACTACTTAAAATTATAGATAGGAAAAATTCTTAGGAGTAAAGGAAAATTTTCTGCCTTATTTATATTTTTTGTTCAGCAGACGGTACTAGGATGTAAGAAGCGTCGACGTTGTACAAAATTTTCAATTTAGTTTCACTTAGATTTAGTTAGGTAACATCTGGAGTTACGGAAGCGGAGAAAATTCAATTTCGCTGCTTTGCTTCTTCATATGAATTTGCTCGGACTTTGAAAAACCGGAGGTAAAAATGTTACGTTGCAGCAAAATTCTAGTGGACTTCGAAGGGTTTTTTTAGGTATGATTAGTTTAGTGAAATATTTTATGCAAGGTGATTTGCGACATAATCCAATACGTTACTATTTATAATCTTTCTAGCTAATCACAAAAAAGTTAAAAGAGGTCATAATAAGACAAATTGTACTGTTTGTATTAGGCTATAATTTTATATTAAAACATTCACCTGCTGTATGTTTGTGACCCCAAAACAAAACTTCTTTTTTGGATTAGCTTCATTATAAAAATGTTACATTTTTTTATATGTTGCTTTTGTGTTCTTATACCGAACGGGATACGAATTAAATACGTAGATGTTGCAGTTAAACTTATTTTTTCATTAAATCTACTTTCACAAGAATACTTTTATTTAAGGTCTAAGTTAGTATATGATACCTATTCTTAGAATTCGTTTTATTCTGAACAAGTAGAGATAGTGACAACTATATTCCTTTCCAGGCAGTCTGTTCCCTACGTGTGCTAACTGTGAGAACCTATTCAAGGGCATAAATAAAATATCTCACGTAGGAAGATCGGTATATTCCATTCCAAATGGCGCCAATATATCGGAATGTGCGAGAAATGACAATTATTGATGTAAATAATGTGCTATCACGCGTCGGATACGTCAAAATAATATTTAAAAGCTCTTTTATACTGGCGTTCCTTCGATGAAGGCGTTCGAAGGAAGTATACGCAGCGCAGACGTCTTGACACCGCGAGATATTCGCGATGCTGTGTCATGTACAGTCGCGTCCTGGCACTGTATCTCAGCACCTATTAAAGCATGTAATAGCAGAAATTAAAAATTATTATTTAAAACAATTTATCAAGTATAGGTTTTTATAAAACCAAATGATAATACCGACGTCAGCGCTACGCCTGCGCCCATCGAACGCGTACGCCAGAGAAACGCTAGTGTGAAGGGGCTTTAACACGGATATGAAACATAAATTCATAACGTCATATGCACGAGAATATAGTAGGTATTTGGATATGTAATAAATACTTTTGTCTCTATATATTTTCAGAAACAGCAAGAACTCAACATAAGTTTATCCATTATCTTATCCTTTTAAGATTGTTGAACAATGTTACTACTAAAAGGAATCATAAATCGAAACTGATTCCTTGTCTTTTGAAATACCTAGTTATCAACTCTTCCCTAATGTTTATATATCGTTTGAAAGTGATATATTTGGTAAATGAGTGGTGGGCGTGATTTTGTGTGGTCGACATAAATAGACGTTAGCATGTTGGATAACTCACTTTACCGTGGAAAAAAATCAAATCAATACTTTCTCCGCTTGACTTCAGGATTTCTAAAATTATTACATGAACACGATGTACGCTTAAATAGTAAGAGACAAAATTGATTTTAATTTAATTAATTGTGAAATAGGTTTGACAGGTGAAAGATCCAGAGTAGGATGACCGGGGAGGTGCCACCGCCATACCTGTTTCTAGCTTTAAATAGTTCTTGCGTTTTGGTGGAAGGTTGTGGTAGCCGGCTTTTTCATATATAAGTCGACCTAAGATTTTAGTCCTCGGATATAGCAACGCACCAGTGATTGTCTTCAGATAGAATCTTTGTCCTATATAGAGTTGCTTACAAATGTCCAAAGGCGGCAGTAACCACTTACTATAAGGTAAACTGCATGCTCGAGCCAATTAAATCTGATAAAAAAGGTAATTTAATTGATAATCAAAGCTATAACTGTGGCGACCCGCGTGGTGGAGCGGTCACCATACCGGTCTGACACGCATTGGATCCCGGGTTCGATCCCCGGCTAGACAGAAATGTGAATGTTGAGTTTAGATTTCTGTTCTGGGTCTGGGTGTTTGTGTATTCGTCTTTGTGTGTCCATGGCACCCACGACACAGGAGAAAATCCTACTGTGGGGCTATGAGTGTAGAAAGCGTTTTTTTTTTTAATCTCTACATGGTAGAGGACTCCTCTAGTGACCATTATATCGCAAGAAACACTAATATTGATTCATTATACATACTATATGAGGACACAAAACAATTAGCAATTCGACTCCAATTAATCCTTTTAAAGTCACCTTTTCGTCCTTATGTACTTGAAAATTTGGCATGCTGCACACTGTAGTCGATTAAAAATTACAATTTCATGAGACCCAAGAACCGGATCGATGGTTAAAACATAACCGTGCAACAAGCAGAGCCGACCTTCCTTAATCAATGCAGTCAACGTCCACAATCAGACGTAATGGACTGATATATGATTGAGCTTAAAATTACTTCTGACTTCTCTCGGGTGGTTGTAATTCCTGTTCTTGTAATTTCTGAACTTTTACAAAAATACAATGAAAGCAATAAATACAATAAATGCAATATGATGTGTTCTGATTACTTCTAAGAAATATGTACGCATATGTGAACAAGCAAAGGGTGGGTAGTCACTACTACCGATGGACATTTGTTACCAATTCTATATAGGAGAACTAGCTTAAGCCGAAGACATGCTTTGCCACTCCCGCAGATCAAGATGGTCGCCTCTTATGTTGGTCAGTCGAAATCCGTAGACACTCTTATACTGAAATGATTTGCTTCACGCTAGACATAGTCGAAGTATGAGTTGGTACTGGTCGTACGTTTCAAGTTTTATGTAAATACATTAATTGTAAACATGAAATCTATTAGTAAAGATCTTGAGTTTTAAACATACAGACGTACATGCATTGCATATGACTTATATGGAATTTTAATGCAGACAACGCATGCGATGCGGATGCAATTGCCATGCCGCTCGCAAATGAACGTGGGCCCGACGTGGTGACGAGCAATTTTCAAATCACGTATGCGTCGGATGAGTACATTATTAAAAATGCATCACGAAGATTTATTATTATTTTTATTAAGGACAATCTGCCGCCATTTTACCTGATGAAGGAGGAGCCACGAATGCATTGTTGCGCGGCCCGCTCTGTCCCTTCTTAATACGATAAATCAAATTAATCAAATCGGATGTCGTTCCAGTTTAGGTACTTTTTTCTTTTTACCTTTTTTGTATCTACATTTTGTATTTTTGTAGAAACAGATATAAATATTATTTTCGTCTGAACACCTGTAAATTATTAATCCAAATTGAGACACATAATTTAAAATCCTGTTGCATCTGTAATGCAATCCAAGTTTATGTATCTACGAAAACAAAAAGCACTTCAAAAAATTATGAAAACAAGCAATAAAATATTAAAGAAACAATAGACCCGTACAACAATAGCGGATCGACATTAAGTTGGACAGTACAAAAACTCTAAAAAGCAACAAAGAACATTGTACAATGAACCATTCAATCCTTTCGTCAAAATATGCCTCGAATTGACACTTCCTTATTGGGTCGTAAATTTAACAAGCGCCATACAAATCTTCGGAGACAATAACTTTTTATGTACATAATTGACGTTAGATTTGAAACAGACATACCTACAGTTGTGAACATTATTGTGTACTGTTAAACAGTGTTACGTGGTCTCAGTCAAAAATCTTTATAAGTTTAATTTGGAAATGATCCAAAAAAGATGACTCTGTTGGTATGTATTTTAAAACTTTTGTCCCTAATAACTAAGCTGCGACATTTTTATCGGCTTTTCTGGGCTTAATATTTTGTCAACACTTAATTTTAAATAAAAGTGACACAAATTAAAAAAAAACGTTGTTAAGCTGTAACCTCGTTATATATTTAACTGTACATAAAATTTATAAATTTAGACGTGCTATTACATACTTTTTTACTATATTTAAGACAAAAATAATGATAGGACGTTACATACATATTAGTTGCATAGTAGAAGAATGATACCACAAGAAGATGACTGTAATAGAAAACTATATTTAACGCGAACATATATTTAGTACTACACCTAAGTAATAAAGGAGCAGGAGCTATCGTGAGCATATTTTAAAAGCTGTCAGGGCAATATGACGCCCGAACAATCCGCCCGATTTACAATTCCAAACTTAGGCGTGAGGCGTGTGTCTAAATTAGGGGAAACTTGCCCTACATAGCCATTCGCTGACTGGAATTACTGCGAAACTATTACTTACATGCTATGATTAAAAACGAACTTATCGTCCATCGTCTACAATCTGAACCTGGCTTGACGAATCGACAATCGCTGTTAATGGATATTAACTTTAATATCTTAATCTTTACGTGTCAAAAGTAATAAATGATGAGTACTATTGCTTCATAAAATTCGAGATGGCGTGTAGGTCCAACACGATAAAGCAATACATATTACCCATTTTGGCCCTTAACAAAGACACTCAGAGATTCTCAATGTGGAGATAAAATCATTCGATATGGAAGAACAAAGCACGTTTTATTATCGATTTCGATAACCAATTTCAATTTTTACGAAGTGTTGTTGAGTTCCTAAAATATAAAAGTATAATTTCTTAATCCAGCTACAATGGTTAATGCTTCGGTAGTAATCTCTTAAATCGTATGTTGGGAATGTAATAATAGTTCTAAAATTAATTTCTACAAATGAACTAGAAACAAAATGTACTTCCTACACGCATGTCATTAACAAATTACAAAAGTTATTAATTGCCATTAAGAGTGCGACGCGCCGCAAGGACACAGTTTCAGGCGTCATTACACACAACGAGTACAGCAATAAGCGCAGTCCTTTTTTAATTTAAAACTTCTACAGTGTCGATCTAGTATGTACACGCATTTCGGCCTTAAAGGTTAGTTCGTTCCGTATTTTATGTGCTTTACACACGTAATTAAGCAATATTATATTTTTAAGGGAAAATATGGCCCAATCACATATCTTTTGATTTCTCGCACATGACAACGACGTTGTCAATATGAGTTTTTATGGTAGAATATCACGTTAAAGGTGTTACAGGGCGCATGAAATTAAAGTTTTCCTGTTCATTTATACGTATAAGCATCTTGTACCTTTTTGTTTGTAATCAAGAAAGAAATACCTGATTTTATGATATTACGAACCAGTACGGAAGTGAATTAAGTTATTGTCTTTCAATCATTGGTAGTTCCATAACTCTCATTTTTTATTACTTAAAAATATGAAATTGTTGAAATTACAACAAAGGATTTAAAAATACTTAGTAATATTTTATTGTAAGGCTTTATATACGATTTTATAATATATCCGTTATATTATCGTACACAGAGTCTGAAAATTTATTATTAATCACAACATATTATGAGATATTATGAGTATAACATTATAACAAAACGATATTAAATTAGTTGGGCCACCTATCATGATTGCCCGGATGGCATAGAATTTCTTTAAATTGTAGTGTAAATAAATATCATTAATTTCTTCCCAACATTCGACATAAGATTACTTTTCCTCTTTTGAAATTTAAATTCCTATGTAAATTGAAGTCGAAATTCCTGCGAACAGGGTTAAGATTTTCAAAGAGTATTGTAAGGAGGGTTGCAAAAATGGAGTAGATTCCATAAGCGATAAAAGTTAAGCAATTTAATGGGAACGAACTTTGCCGACGTCAATGCCGACACTTAATTACAGCCAGCGTAATTGAAACTTCGTCGAGAGCTTATCGCGTCTCGACTCCAGGCAAGTCTAGTGTACCTACAAGATATTAGCTCTCATCAAATTATACGTATATTTCCTAAATAGATAACAACTAAGTAACAGCGTAAGCAATAGCTCTTCGGTTATACTATAACGATTATTTTTTTTTTAAATCTTAAGTCTACTGTAGTGTAGTATTCTCGCACTTAAAGAATACTTTCTGAAGATGATTATATATTTAGATATGTGAGACTCCTCTAACAAGCAGCAGCTCTGACGACTTTACATTCAGTGGCTGGTCTGATTGTTTGCTTGTCTATAAAAAGTCTCGGTGAAATTGCAGCGATAATGTATACTGCGTCAAACTCTGGTTCCAAACTGGCAAATGTTTGTTAACTGTCGATTTAATGAGGGGCCACTAATTAAGGCCGTTGCCGACCGGCACGTGCACCGTTATCTGTCTTAGAAGTTTTCCAATTTTCTACAATCGCCCGGCTCAAATTGTTTCGCGCGCTGAATATTTAACTTCGATTACTCTAGGAAAGTAGCCGGTGAGAGCTTTGCAAGCAAATCGACGCTTATTCCAATAAAACACCTAGTTAAATATATCGCGCATATTTGGAAAAATATGAAAGTTGCTTCAATGGGAAAACGATATGTCTTAATTTTAAAGTTTTTTTTTTTTCACGGAAAAATATTTATTATCTGCTTATTTAATACTATCGTTTATGGTGTACTGGTCCACCAATTCACTTTTTTTAAGATAACTGTCAAAAATTATATTCGTATAACTACACTTAGGTAGGTATATAACAATATTAAACTCCAAGACCGTTTGACCAGTCATCAATAAATTTGCCATATTCAGTTTTCTATGGAGGTTTCTATGCAATCAATATGACTTTAAGTAGCCAATACCTATAATACGACTAATACCTTAACCTATAATCTTAATTCCTAAAATACTTTTTTCTAATAATTTGGCTAATATACGAAAGTAGGTATCAGGACTTCATGTCTAGTAAAAACATTCTGTATATACAAATTGCAAATAGTGGTCAAAGTGCGAAGGTTCGCATCATGGACAGCCGGACCTAATAAAGGGCTGGCTGCAAAATAAGTAAAAATAAAAGGCGCGGTCGCAAGACGGGTAAAGTTGAAAGGGAACTTTTGCTTTTTAACCAGTTGGTCGCCAACTTTAAATTGGTTTTCACCGAGTCCTCCATTCGCTAAGGATAATGGGGAAACTAGTAGGTACGTGAAGTTCGGAGTCACTACCCATCTGCTTAATAACTATTTCGGGGCTCTATCTACTATCTACGAACGTATTGTATTGCAGCAGTATGTTTGTATGAAAAGTTAATTTTTTGTACTTTTTTCTTGTCCATATATAAACAAAGGTTTGATTTATCTACTACAATCTCGGTAGATTGATTACGTTTATTGACAAATAAAAGTGCCTATCTAATAAAAAAAATTAATGCGGTAAATTATTTTAGATTAGAACGAATTACTTACTGACATGATTGACAGTGACCAACATATATTAGGTTAAGTAGGTAGGTACATAATCCTTTAGCTAGTACAACTAATCTTATAAAAATACAAGATATGCAAATCATGCGAGACTAATGTTTACGCTGGCAGTATTGATTCTTATTGAAATATGCAATAGTCTCTGCTTTTCCATTCCTGTTTCGTATTCGTTTACTTAACTGAAAAAATAATAGAACAAGCTGATTTCCCAATGGACGGGCAGATAGGAAAATTCTGTTTGCACTAGCCATTTGCACCTATACGGTTTAAGAAAACAAGAAAAGTTCTTAACACGTCACGTGCCGTTTTGTGAGAACTCAATTGAGTATTACATTTAAATATATGTTTCAGGATTTAATTATAAATGAATATCAAGTCGAAAAAAAAACGTATGAGTTAAAACGTAAAAGTCTTAAAATGACACGTTTTAAGTCGTTTTGCTGAGCTGATTGTTTATGAAACACAAATAAATATGTGATCACTCAATTGTAAGTGATCGTTGAAAGATCTTTCTTTTTTTGTTCAGCACTTTGTCTCTGAGCGACCACATCGTCCCGTCTAGACTTCCAATATACATCATTTACATACATACAATATACAATCATTATACATACTACAAAAGAAAGTGATTGGTTATGACTGTTGGTGTTAAGCAAACTTAAATTTGGTGAGGATCCCTC
>MOOZ01000507.1:1130860-1144952 GCA_002930495.1 Cecropterus lyciades | reverse complement strand
AACTTTAATCAGTATTTGTTAATTAAGTTTGCGTCATTACTCTGTCACATAGTATAATAGTTTTACGAGCGAACATACAAGAAACAATGCTGTTTCAATTAGCATGCAACAAATACTACGTGCAGTAAAATTAATATCGTAATAAAATTTATCGATTTAATTTAATCGTGATTAAATTAACGATGAACAAAAAGTTATTAGTTGTTATTAACATAGATTCAAGTTAACTTTTAATAACATTGAAGCTATGAAAATACGTATTAAGCTAAAGCCCCGTCTACTATTACCTATCCAATTTTTGCCTACTATTTTTATTTCTACCTATTATTTATCCTCGAAATATCATTCCAGTACAACTTGTAACCGATGTTTGCAAGATTTAAATGAAAAAATATTGAGACCAGAGTATAATACTACAGTAAATTACAATTATTGTTTTCAAAAGTGTTACAATCTATGATATCTCGACTCCAGAACCGGACAGAAACAGTTCCGTTCTACTTGCACCTTATTAGAACAGTATGTATAGAATAAGTTACTTATAAATGTATATGTGTGTAGCTGTCGATGCGTCAAAATAAATAAATAAATTATTATTATTTTTTAAACACGCTTTCTACACTCATAGTCCCACAGTAGGATTTTCTCCTGCGTCGTGGGTGCCATGGACACACAAAGACGAATACACAAACACCTAGACCCGGAACAGAAACCTAAACTCATCATTCAAGTTTCTGTCTGGCCGGGAATCGAACCCGGGACCCACTGCGTGGCAGACCGGTATGGTGACCGCTTCGCCACGCGGGTCGTCAAAATAAATGCGAAGTACAGAAAAACAGTGTTAAGGGCTCATTTGATCTGGTTTCAAGGGTAAATACTACTACTGAAACTTAACGAGGCGTTCCAACTTGGTCCTCAGCAACGCATCTGCGACCCACCTTAAGTAGGTCTCCAAATCTATTTGATGTTGATTACAGATGTCCATTGGTGACTGTATAATCGTTTTCTACCTCTATACCTACCGCAAAAAAGCTTGTAAATCAGAAAACATATTTTAAACGTACACTTTCAAAATTAATGAATATGAAAAATTTTAAAAGCAATCAATTTTGACAATTCATTTAAAATTAAATCTAGCGATTTTGATATGCTTTTTTTGTTATTAGTATCTAAGGATATTGTTCCACACGTACAAGCAAATACATATGGTATCCGTACTAGATATTTTTCATATAGATTGGGCCCGGAAACGCAGCCCGGAGTAAGGAATTAATTCTGGATGTACGCAGCAGAATGACCTGCGATTTGATTCATCTACTATATTGCCAAGGATTGTATATTTTACAAATTATTTCTTCTAGAAAATTCTTAAGGAAGATAAGCTTTTCTTAAGGAAGATAAGTCTTTCTCTAAGGTCAAAAGTGAATTTTGCTGAAGTCGGCGACTTCGTCTCTGTCCAGAATTGATCGCTACCCTATTGAGCACTACATAGAGGTATAATTCATCTGCTAAATCTTGATCAATGTCATGAATCAAAAGCATATTAAAATTTACATTGAAGTCACATTTAACAGGTGATAGAATCAGTAGTTCGACCGGGGAAGTACCACCGCCACACCTATTTGTAGCATAAAAAAATTCTCGCTTCTTTGCTCTTGGGGTGTGATTGCTGGCTCACTTATAAGAGACGACCATCTTTCTCCTGAAGAATAGTAACGCATGTGTGATCGACTTCAGATAGGACCTCTGTTTTATAAGAATTTGATTACAGATGTCGCCTATGGACATTAACCATTGCCATCAGGTAGGCGCTCGTTTCCTACTTTAATCTGCTTAAAAAGTAAAATAAGGTAAAAATGTTAAAGTAGGTAACTTTAAGTACTCGTTTGCATTTACTTATTTACAAACACCTATTTATCGCAATTATTAAAAAACATAGTTTACAGCTAACTTCCTAACAGTTAGCTTCTAGTTGCTCTAGAATTCTAAAATTTACATAATCTTTACGAAAAAAGAAAACGACATTTCTACTATGGGAATAATTATATGCATATTTTTCCTTAATAACTTTACCATATCTATATATAATAATAAACATTTTCCTGTGTCTATAAGAATCATAAACTGTATATAACTCTATATTTTTCTGTAAATTTCAGTTTTAACTGAATGCTTATTTGTTTTGTTATCTTATTTATGTTTTTATTTTTAAATATAATTAACAAGCTTTTTCTCGCAGCTCCACCTACTTAGATCATGTATCGCTGTAAAAAGTATTCCATGCGTTAATATAGGTCATAAACTATGTGTGTACGTAATTTCATCAAAATTCACTTGCTTGTTTTTGCGTGATAGATACACATACATTCTTACAAACGCTTTCGCATTAATGATATTAGAAAAATGTTTTTTTTTCTCGGACTGAAGTAGCAAACGAGCATGCAGTCCGCAGTAAGTGGTGACTGCGCTCGTGGACATTTGTAAGCAACTTTATATAAAACAGGGGCTCTATCTGAAATCGAACACAGATGCGTTGCTACTCCCGAGGACTAAGATGGTCGCCTCATATTATAAGTAAGCCGGCAACCACACCCTTCCAACGAAACACAAGAACTGCTTCACGATATAAATAGGTGTGGCTGTGGTCCTGCCTGGTCGAACTACTCTGGTTCTACCACCTGGTAAGTGTAAAATTACAATAGCTAATGTTAATGACGTCGACGTGTGGTGCAGGGTCTACGGGCTGCGAGGAAACAATACAATACAATACAATACAATACAACTTTATTGTACACCAAAAACAAACATACAATAAAAATAATACCAATATATATAATGTAAGGTACAACAGGCGGTCTTATCACTAAGATAGCGATCTCTTCCAGACAACCTTACAGAGGTTAAGTGAAAGATACACCATATTTGCCAGGGCAATTCCCTTAGTGGGTACACTGCTGACCGGAGTTGTCGGCCGCCGTTACACAGCGTTGCAACCTTTGGTCTTTAGACCTGTGCTAGGCTGCTCCAACTGATTTATTCCTCCTGCTCGTAGGACTTGAAGGACAGGCCCTCGAGTTCACGAGGGAGAATGAAGCACGAATTACAATGGAAGCAACGTATTTTACTACCAGAAAATTCACGATTAAATCTAATTATTACAAAAAGAGCTGTATACAAGCTACGTCTATAGACATACCTATATAGATATAGTCGATGGTTTAAATGTCACTTGTACACCAGTAAATAACCCTGATATCTTTCGTACCATCGTAACTTTCTCAGTAAATGGCAGTTCGTACATAGATTAAAACCTTTTTCTGTTACAAAAACAATTGGATTTCATGTCTTTTCCCAATAAATTTTTCTTAATTGAGTCACAGCCGACTCCGAATCGCTTTGCTACCGAAACGGGCAACGAAATTCAGAACTCAACGAACCGAAATTGCGTGACTGAAATAACTACTGCCTATATACTACATATATACATATACACACATATCCAAACACGTGTTTGTGAGGAAACGAGCTATCCGCACCGAATGACAATAGGGTTTCCCTTTCGAGCAGAAAAATTTACGTGATAAAAATTCTAAATCGTTGCGTGTGAAAAAATTGTATACGGTCCAAAAATAAAGTGGCTGCGGTAGGTGCGATTACGGAGTCTTATAGCGGTTTTGTGTGGGGTTGTAAATCAGTCAAGAACGTGAGAATGGAGTCATTATTTAGACAACGAGCAATATGCGAGCCTGAACGTTTGCACGACACCTAGGCGCGCGGGTTCGCGGTGAACTTGCGTGGGTGCAATACCTTTGAAAACCGTTTAGGAATTTTCACTTTCCACAAACATATGTGGACGGGCATTATAATTGATAATTTTTACGAAAAGAAAATTAAAATAAAATGCAACTATCAAAAGAGTATTTATATGTAAATTATTTTTTCTAGCCTACTCCTTAACCCTTTGAATTAACTGATTCGTACTAAATAAAGGTATGATGTAACTTCAGGTTAGGTAATTTGACTTTTGGGAAAGTAGTAAAGTAACAAACCTTTTAAAAAAAATTTTTAATATTAAAAATATTTTCTTATAACATACTAAAAATAAACAATATAAATAATAAATAATATTGCCTTTAATTTTTAGTTATTAGTTAGTAAATGACTCGTGTAAATATAAGATACATGCAAATATATATAAATTACTGTTTAAATATCGATATGATTGTTTAAATACAGAAATACAATGAAGAAGTAGGAAACGAGCATGCAGTATGACTGATGCAGTACATCATAAGTGTCCCATGAACATTTATAATTAACCTAAGATGACACATAGTCTTACCTCAGGCTGGCCACAAATAGGTTCATTTAACTGATATATTATCACTATTGTTCATCCGGGGAGGTCCCACTGCCAGTCGTGTTTCTTGATAAAGACATTCTTGCGTTTTGGAAAAATAGTGCGAAGATGGCTGACAAATATAAATACCAATCATCTTAGTCCTCAGATATGACAACGTATCTTTGATAAGCTTGGAGTGGAACCCCTCTTTTGTATTGTAAGTTGGTTATAGATATTTGTGAGCGCCAGTATAGGCTTACCATCAGATGGACTGCTTGCCCGTTTGCTACGTGAATCATAAGAAGTCGAAGCTCGTTTGCTTCTTGAAACAAAAAGAAAAAACATACATAAATGTTCACATTATGGATGTTTTTTCTTGACATATAAGTAACCTACAATAACCTACATATTACTTACTTATCTATGTGCGATACTTTGATACTATAACAGGTTTCCCTAATTCTTCGTCCACCACCCGACCTTAATGAAGGTTCTTTGTTCCAATCGGTCTAACGATCCTTGTGTCTCTTCCGCTTGAGGTCACATCCTTTACCCTGTTTTAGGGTTAGCGAAATATTTGTATTTGACCTCAAAATGATGTTTTCAACTATTTGTATTATTAATCTGTAATTTGTTTCATATTCTGAATTTATTTATAAATTTATATTATGTATTATTGGTTCATTTAAAATAAAAATCACTTCATCTTTTACTTCTTAATTTGAATATTCTGAGATAAAAATTTAGAAACGTAAAGTAATATGAATCAATTAACAGATGAAGTTTTTAAGATGAAAATTTGGAAATGACAAAGCGAAATTGAATTTACTATGCATTCCGAGTGAGGGCGCAACTGCACTCATATGCATCACCCAAGCTCCCGAGATAGTTCGAACACCCTCCGTGAGATGGCGTATTAACCAATGCCCTATGTTAAGACATTTTCCAACGGATTAACTAGATTCTGCAATATCAGTTCAAACGTGGAATATTTTGAAAAGAAAGAACAAAACATTTTGTTTGGGGCAGAGGCTCTTAATTAAGTTCCATGGTGATGAGTGTTTCATGCTTGTGTCAAAGGGGTGCTATTGCAAAGCTTAGTAGACCACTTAGTTCACGTGCGGATACAGAGATGTCTCTACTATTGCAAATTCTGCAGTACCATAGTCTGTATACAGTGAGTAGACTTACTAGTAAGTTAATAATCTGATACGTACTCTACGTAGAGACTGATACATATCTCCATTTATTAAAAAAAATATGATTCAAATGTTGAAAGTCTTTTAATTATTAATTTATCTATTTAATAATTTATTTATTTAATGAATATTTTATAAAAACTTGTTTTAACTCTGGGTTTTTATGTAAACATTTATGACTATGGTCTCAGTCGCACTAATTTCGGCAAAAAAAGAGGTTTCGGCCAGAAATCGGCCAAACCTTTCGGCTCAGCCAAAACATACTTCGTGAGCTTTCGTATTGTGTCCGGCTGTACTCGAGCATTTGTCTAAGAAAGTTTTGTAGCCACTTAAACCTTATTTTTGTTTATATTTTTTAATTTTCAATATTAACTCTAATATTTATTTCATGAACATGTAATAAATCTCAAAACAAAATATTATGTAGCATCAATGTAACTTATCCAAATTCTGCTATAGATGAATAAATCTCTTAATTCTTGCACCTTTTTATAAGTCTTGGTTAATATAAAGGTTAATATTTCGGTCTCGGTAGAAAATAGGCCTGTCACAAAAATTCGGTTTAGTTTTTAGTAAAAAAAACTCATTAAATGGCGTTATTTTTCTTTTTATTTACTTTCAGCATGAATATTCGTTTACACACAAACAAACAACGCACTTGATTATAAGCTGTATTCATCTGTTTATAACTGTACTGAAGTACTGAATATAAACAAAATAAAATTGTCTTAGGGACTCTCCATATATATCAACGCGAAATCGGCTGGAGATGGACAGAAGCTTCGACTTGTTTACGACTATTTTATGTATACAACGTCATTAATGATTTTATGTAAATGATGGAGTTTACTTAAATGTTTAAATAAAAAAGAGGATATCCCGAACTTTGAGTATTATTAAACTCAAAATAAGAATTCATTTGTCATAAAATTTTTCCGTCTAAAGGCAATCGAGATTCTACCAGATGTGAAAATAGTGATGATACAATAACATTATTGACTTGTTCACACCGATTTCATTTTGATTAACATAGGGAGACCCTAACATATGTACCATAAACACTTCTCAGTGCAACATTAAGCCATATCGTTATCTCAATTACAAATATGATTTTTTTCCAAAATGGAAGAGAAATATGGTGTTATTTTTAAATCCCAAACGTACTTACCACCCACGATGCTCTTTGAAATAATAATGTCCATGCGTTCGACCGATAAAATGTTAATGTGCTTGGATTGTAATTTTGAAAAACAGTTCATTAGCGGAGAATTTAAAAGTTTTTACATGTCACGTTTGTACTTTATAATAGGCATTTAACAGTTATCAGAATAATCCCTTAATTATCTAAAATGTATAGTGTAGAAGTTAACTGCTTATGTTTAAGAAATCTACATGTTATCTGAGAATTTCATTAGATAAAATGACTTTTTAATGTTAACTTTTTAATGTAGAGAATACAAGCATCCAATAGCATGATGAATTTTTATAACCATCGCCAAATTGTGCAGTTGTATCTATACTGAGGTGCGTATTCGATTTGTGGTATGCAAATGATATGTATGACGACAGATATGGAAATGGTTAATGGATGTCTATTCCAGGTGTCTATCTATGATATCCAGAACAAATTCTCATGTAGAGTAGTGATTGACGAAAGATTAATTAACATGCCTAACCATGCTTTAAAACTAAAACTAGGTTTACAAGAAAGGAATTAAGTACTGCGGCTCCAGAGAAAACTTTTTTCATTTGAAGTTTCTTGATGTGGAAATGCTCAATACGGCAAATCAAAGAAAATAGGCTCTATTAAGGCTTATAATGAGAAAAAATAAATTAAATATCCTATTGGAATTAAAACGGTAAGTGGTTACATTCGTGCTAAGTACGCCACTTATGAAAAGATTGCTCAGAAGGAGCTAATTTGTGTTAAATTTTAACAAAAACACCAGAATATACGTCCAGCGTTACAAAAAGGCAACGAAGAACGAATCGGACGATTTGATCTATCGATTGAACGAGGGCTCTATCTAAAGAAAACATCGTGGAACTGCGTGTTTCGCTAAATAAGAAATGCCTACCTTGATTATCACGTTTTCCGCTGTACCACCCTTTTGTGAGCGGATGACAAGACAGTGTTACGACTCGACTATACCAAACTATATTTTTCGACGTACAAAAGCGACAGAGAAAAATGACGAACATACATTCTCGACGTATATAGCGTCTAAATGTCGCGTAAAAGTATTGAGAGCGAAAAGTCGCTAAATTTGAGGCGTTCTCGGAGGCTTTTGAGGAAAGCCCGAAGCTGGTGTTATAGGCAATGAGACGGCCGGGTGGGAAGGCTCTATCGGCACTTTACACGCTCTACCGCAGCTAACCTCCGCCCAAATGTAATAACACGCCGCCTGCTCTCTGTTTCAATTTGGGAACAAATTGAAATTGTTTTTATTTGAATAATATTACTGCTACAGTCACTACGTAGATTGAGAAATGATAGTTATAGCGGTATTGTCGTGGAATATCTTTCTTTAATGGCTACTTGTCGTATTATACTATGAGTAAATTACACTTTAGTTCTTTCAAGATTTTTTGTGTAGACACGACGTTTTATTTTTGTTTGCTCCTTTTCGGGCATGGAAAATAGGATTAGTATGAGAATAAGTTCTTTTGAATGTAAGAGGCCACTATGGCCTATTGACACCACATTTAATTCAAATAGGACAAGTATTCGTCCTTACTTGATCACAAATGCATTCCTGCCTTGGATAATTAATGACTAAAGTAAACGTCTCATGTGTTGTCATTAAATGTTATGAAAGCACTCATGTCACTTAATGTAAATTGTTCTCTGCCAACATACAACATACAGATAGTACATTTAAACTTCCTTACGAATGGAACAGTAGTAACGTCCTACATGAAGTCGATCGCAGCCACATATAGGGATATCAATATATTAAGGTTCTTGAGGACTGACTTGTAACATCAATCTTCACCTGCCTATTTGTACCAGAGTTAAAGGCACGAGGTATTAGCCACTACCACTAGACTGATTTATCCTATTTGTAAACAGTTAACACGATTCTTATTAGTTATTTTACAGGGTGTTTTACCTATTTATAATTGTTATGTATCCAAGGGATCCATCTATTCGCAATTTGGGTGCGGTTGGCGGGAAGCGGCTGCATCCTTTATCACGAGGGGTGAGGGGGGCCGCGGGAAAAATTGCACATAAATATTGAAGCTGCCACTTACACGTGCGCCCGCCGCCTAACGTTAGCGAAGTGTGGATGCGGCTGTCGAATTTAATATCGGTTACTATTTTTAGATAGTTTTGTAAACTGTTCGCTGACTTTCTGTAGTTTGAGTGATTTTAAAAAAATAACACAAGATACTACTGACCGCAATGCTACAAAGAAAGTAAAAAATAATTTAAATACACGTCATGTTACTTTAGTACGTTCTGAAGTCGGCGCTCAACATATTGGATACAGTTCTGTCATCATGATCCAGCGTAATATATTATGTTGAGCGCCTACTTCGGGGCTACGCCCTAAACTGACATGTATTTAAATTATTTTTTACTTTTTTTAACCAACTTCGAAAAGGAGGTAGTTCTATGTTCATCGATTTTTCCCCCATTTGTGGACCGATTCTCAAAAATCTTGTTTTATTCAAAAAATTAGGATCTGATGACGGGATCCCAGGATTGAAAGCAACCCTCAAATGTTGTAGGCATTAACAATATTTTTCATACATTTTCTAAAGCTATTGAGACATTTGCATACAGTCGTCATCATCTCATGATGCTAAGCTGATGAAGGAAATTAGAACTCTTTAATGCTAACAATAAAAGAAAGCAGACGAAATCGTGCCTTTCTGTGCGGTATTATTAAATTTATATAGTAATTATTATAATGATTACTAAGGAGAGATATACAATGAAAAATTTGATGTTCAACTCCTTAACCCTGATGATGCATGGGTACTGCAAGCCTAAGCCATAGGAATTAGCCATTTGGTGCTTATCATTTCATAATAAGATTGGTAAGCAGAGACATAAGACGACAAATTGGACCTTCAATTCTTCAACTCTGATGATGTAGGGATACTGAATGATTAAGCCATAAGATTAAGCTATTTGGTGCTTAATTATTATGTATAATAATAATGGGAAAGATATAAAATGAAACATAAACTAACCAGAGACATGAAATGTTGACCTTCAACTCTTCAACCCTGATGATGCAGGAGTACTAAATGGCTAAACCGTGAGAGTTAGTCATTTAATTATTACTGATTTATAAGAAGATAGCTAAGTAAAAACAAACAATGAAAAATTTGACCTTCAACTCTTCAATCCTGATAATGCAGGGGTACTTCAAGCTTTAACAATAGAAACTGGCGATTTAATGCTTACAAATATGTATTAGGGTTTTTAAGCAGAAACTATGACGGACAATTTGACTTTCAACTCCCCAATCCTGATGATGCAGGGTGCAGTAGCCTAAATCATAGGTGTTACCCATTTAGTGCTTACTTATATTTATTATGTTAGTAAAGCAAAAACGACTATGAAAATTTTGACCTTCAACTCTTTAAACCTGATGATGCAGGGATACTGCAAACCTCAGCCACAGGAGAGAGCCATCTGGTGTTTTCGGATATATATTAGGATTCTTAAGCAGATAATTAAGTAGCAGCTTATTAAGACGAGAAATTTGATCTTCAATTTGGTGCTCACGGGTATGCATACGAGAGCAATGTTAAACTTGATCTTCAATTGTTCGGCTTTCATGCAGAATGGGTACTGCCTACCTAAACTATAAGTGATAGCTACTTAGGCCCTAACTTATATGTAATAAGCTTTTGAGCAGAGACATTCGATTAAATCTTTGAGTTCTTATAAGTTATAACTTGCTTAAAACATAGAAGTTTGGCATTTGTTGCTTACATATTTTTAATAGGTTCCTACACAGAAACCTGTGATGAAATATTTGACTCTGAATATCTTAAACCCTGATGATGTAGGAGTACTGACTATGGCTTAGGATTAGGTAGAGCTATAGTATTTATATAGGATGGACTAGGTTGGGTTAGAAGTTTCACGGGGTAGTTCAACACCTCACTACCCTGTGCAGAAGACGAGGCCGGGACAGACCCGACCAGCACTAGTGTGGGGCTGCGGAAGAACTTGGATTCCCGCGGCCCCCCGCGCACGTGCGAAGAGACACCGGGGTGGTTTTAGCCGGTAAGAGTCCGGCACGCCCCTCCGCCTTTCCCCAGGCGGAGGTAGTCCATGAGGATTTCCCCCGTGAAAAAAAAAAAGAAAGGTTGGGTTAGAACATTAAAGAAAACCTAAAACTTAGCGAGCAGGACGCGGCAGCACCCTGCAAGCGGATGCGCCCAATCCATATAAATTTAGAACTAACATTTATTTACCTCGATACAATTTATTCAAGCTATGGCTTAGATTTAATTTTATATCTATGTTGGAATTTGAATTGGCGTTTTTATTAAGGTTTTAGTTTATGCTTTTGTGTAAATTTATATTTATGAAGCAAAATTAGTGATTTAGTAATTAGTGAATTAGTAAGCCACAAGAAGTAGAGAATAATATAAGTACGTTGGGTTAGTACATACACAGTACATAGTTCTGAAGTCAGCGCTCATATACTCGTGGGACAAAAGATTCGTCGTCGTGTTCTAGTGAAATATGTTGAGCGCCGACTTCGGGACTATGTACTATATACTGCGTAAGTAGTAACCTAACATATACTTAAATTATTTACTGGCATAGAAGTCGGTTTCTATTTTTTGTTTAATTTTTTGTAGCATTGAAGTCGTTTGTATTTTTTTGAAAATTGATTGCAATTGACTGAAAATTGCTAAGCAGATACAAAAACGAAAAATTAGACCAGCAACTCTGCAAACCATGGGTACTGAGTGCCAAATCCGTAGGAGTATGCCATTACGTGTTTATAGATATAAAATAAGATTGCTTAACAGAGACATACGATAAAAATTTGACCTTCTCCACTTGATCCCTGATAATGCAGAAGTATTGTCTGCTTAAAGCCTATGAGTTTGGTGTTTGTTGCTTATATATTTATGATGGGTTTTTAAGTAAAGAAATATAATGATATATTTTACCTTGAATGCACCTAAACGATGAATCTTCAGCGTTTAGGTGTAAAATTGGGTTTAGCTTTACTGTTTTATATAGGATTAGTTAGGTTGGGTTGGAACATAATAGAAAACATGTTTGAGAATTTATTTGGCTGAAAATGATCAACTAATTATGTTGTTTTCTTATAATATAAAGTAGTAAAATAAGAGCACTTTATAATTTTAAGCGAGAATAATACCTACTAAGAAAACATCTCGCGTAAAACTTCATGGTTGAGAGATTTCTCATGTTAATTATGTATATTATAATGTTAATTCCAATTACATGTAAACTAAATGTATAACTACAATGAAAAAACAGAACACCATTTCGTAGTACGAAGTTGTCAGTTTAGATATAGCCACCGCAGTATAATCTACAATGTTCTGCTGCAATAAGTGGTAGGGTAAGGTGTGTAAAATATGCCTCATATTTTCCCAGTTGTACATATGGACATAAAAAAGAGTAGGCAACGAGTTAAGATTAAGACTCAAGATGCGAATCTGTAGTTCGTTAGCAACAAGAAAACATTCAATGAGATAATTCTGGCAATTCAAAATTCATAAGATAAACATACACTTTTATCCAAAAGAGATCTAGAATTGTAAACTGGTGCTCTAAATACACCATGGTTAATGGCCTTTAAATATTTTTTGATTACAACTTCAATAATTAAAAAGATAAAACAAAAAGCATTGTCTAATTTTTACCTCTCTCTCCTGTAAAATTTACGTTTTGTTGTTGTTCAATCTAACACGCTTTACACGCTTTCTACACTCATATCCCCACACTAGGATTGTCTCCTGTGTCGTGGGTGCCATGAACACGCAGACGAATACACAAACACCCAGACCCAGAACAGAAACTCAACACATTATTCAGATTTCTGTCTGGCCGGGGATCGAACCCGGGACCCACTGCGTGTCAGACCGGTATGGTGACCGCTCCGCCACGCGGGTCGTCGCGGCAACATCTAAGCAACAATATGTAGTCAAAGCTTGCCAAGTTCTACTAAAGGAACAACTTTATTCAGCTAGGTCTGTCCACATAACTCCCGTCGCGCTAGTGCGGTGCGGGCCCTCTTTCTTTTTCTTGTAGCAAATTTCGCAACAATCTCACTTATTATGCCACACAAATTTCCGCGCCCCCGTCCGCCTCTAGACGTGAAATTAAAATTTCCTACGACCCCCCTTCTTGTACACGACTTGAATTGCTTAATAAATATTGCTACTCGTATTATGTAGTTATACCTATCTATTACAACAAAAGCTTCACTTTTCTCATGACTTATGTTTAATGATTTTTACTTTCTCTACCTATGAGATACTCAGATATCCTGTCTAAAATCTAAACGGCACGAAACGTGATTTTCAGTATATGATTAAATTTAATATACCTACATATTAATAGTCATAAAGTAATAAAAAAGATAAACATAATCACAATTAAATGTAGATTTATTCCATCTCCGCAATAATCATGTAAAATATTTCATATATTTACATAATAATACAATTAAACATTAATAAATCTGATAGTATTATAATTTTGTCGGATTAGATTGTTATCAGAGTAGCAATTTAATATTTTTATCTTATTAAACTACTGTTAGTTTATTTGGTGCGAATTATGTTTATGTTTTTAATATTTTTAGACCTCTACAGATACTCTACTGATGTAATGTATTGATAGATCAATAGAGAACATAGCGTTCGGTTTTTTTTATCATATTAAAGTGGAAAAAGAGCATGCAGTCCACGTGATGGTAAGTGGTCACTACCGTCCATGGACATCTGTAAGTAACTTCATATAGAACAGGGGTTCTATCAATAGTCGATCACAGATGCGTTACTCCCCAGGATTAATATAGTTGTCTCATGTAAGTGAGCCGGCAACCACACCCTCTACTGAAACTCACGCTAGAAGTACCTTTTTTTTTTGCAACGAGGGGAAAACCTTCAAAAGGTACCCGACGCCGTGGGAGCAACGCCGGGTTATGTGGGATTTTTACCGCACTAAAACCCCCCCGGTGGCCGTCCTCAGCGCTACGTTAGCGGGGACTCCGGGATCTCCAACGGAACACAACCGGAGTCCTCCGAGCGCGATGCCCCTTATAGGCTCTTCCTGTTGAGCATTTGCAGTCACCGTGCCTTCACATGTTACGACGGTATGCGACCACACATGCCGCCGTCCTTCCCGAGGTCGCTTGACTGGACGGCTCGAGCTCCCTCTCTTGCCGCCCGCAACCCCAGACGCCCCCTTTTAGTCGCCTCTTACGACAGGCAGGGTATACCGTAGCTCTTAATGGTCCCGGAACTACAGGGACAACGCTAGAAGTACCTAGATCTGGCGGAAGTACCTCTTGTCGAAGTAGTCCGGTTA
>MOOZ01000507.1:1094168-1126101 GCA_002930495.1 Cecropterus lyciades | reverse complement strand
TATACGTTAAGGTGCATTGTGGTTGCAAAGAATATACCTACAGGAAGCTCTTAGTCAGGTCTAGGTGTCTTAAGAGACATAGATAGGTAGATAGGAGTTCTTCTTATCGAAGGAGTTTAAACTTATTCCACATTGCTATACCCAATGCATCTATTGTCAACTTCAGTTTACCATTCCTGGGATTGATCACAGATGTCTATGGGCGGTAGTAGCCACTATCAGGTCGCCTGCAGGCTCGTTTGGTACTTACTCCTATATCATAAAAAAAAGTATCTACATAGTAATGATGATCAATTGTTACAATTCGTTACTTGCGGATTTTCGCTCCCTTAGATATTTTTACGATAGCTAAAGGTATTTTTCATAAAAATTAATTATTCCACTCAGAAACAAGTACCAAAACAATAGGCAATAGAGATGGACATAAACTTTTTTATTAATATTAAACAGTCCGATAAGAATGTAACCCAACAAGATTCATACTAAGTTAGTGCTGAAGAATTTTGCAATATGAATATTATTCACTCGTACTGCACTCTTACCTATCTACTTGGATGTTTCTATCTAATAACAGCAGTGTCATGCGCTGCTGTATTCTGGTCTGAAGGATGTGGTAAGGGAGACATACTCATTCGAGGCGTTCCAACTTAGTGCTCAGGTGTAGCAACGCATCTGTGGCCAACCTTATAAGACTGATCTTATCTGAGGTTGAGTACCGGTGTCCATGGGTGGCAGGAGCCACTTACTATCAGGTGGACTGCATGCTGGTTTGCTACTTCAGTATTATAAAAATGTTAGTTTTTTAAAAGATGATAACGAAAAAGATAAGAAAAAATTGGAAGGAGAATAGACTGATAATTTTTAACATTCTTATTATTATTTGCGACCTTGGCTCGAGGGCCACGAAATAGCCGTTTCAAAAGGTAACAAATGTTTTTTTTTATTTATTTATTTCAGAAATGTTTATCACTATGTTTACAGGAATAACGTTAACAATCCTTTATATTTCTTAGTGTACTCCTTTATATTTATTGAGTGATTGGTGCCGTCCTAGTAAGCATTTAAAAGCCTATGCCAGGAGACACTGCTCTTTCATATCGCTGAGTAATTTAAATAACAAAGGTTTATACCTACCTAAGTATAAACAAATGTATGTGTCCACTCTTTTAAGTCCGCGAATGTATCGTGACCCTTGGGTAGACGGTCTTAGGGGTAGAAACGAAAATCGATTGTTTATCCTAAGGAATAGAAACGCAGGTGTTGCCATTCTCAGCTTTCTATCTAATCAGGACTAATCTATCTGGTATTAATTTTGGAAATTCTTGGGCTGCAGTGGCCACTGACTATAAGTTGGATTGAATGCATTGAACTTCCATAATTAAAAAAATACATCTTTCAGTTTTGATGCTTTTCTTGCCTAATTTATAGTTTAATTTTATAGTATTTTTCTAATAAAGCACTTATCAAATTACATCAAAATATTTGAGAGAAAGTAAATTCTTTACCTCTAGAATTTGTTAGAATGTTATTAATTTATCATTTCATTATTTTAAAGTATTTTATAGGTAGTAACTATTTTAGTAGGTTCTGTATTTTTATCTCTTAATTGTATAATTTGTTTTTTTCTACTAACCTACGTATTCTTATAAATATCGTGCACAAAGATATTACTAAAATCTAATTGCTTCTGTGTACGAACTCTACAATTTATCGTCTTAAGTGCTTACTCTATATTTGCGTCACGTCTCAAGGCAAATTTATTTGATCTGCCGTATAAAAACTAGTATAAGTGCTTCTATACATTCATATCAAATAAAATGATGCGTCATTAACCTTTACTATTAACAACTGTTAAACAATTAAGTATCAATAAAAATTGCCCTATCGTTAAACAAATGACCTTAACTATCCATATCATGGTTTCTATACGTTTACGGCATAAACATCACAATAACAACATAAAACTGTTGGAAGAATGATAAACACAACGCTAACCATTTAAAAACTTAATGTACATCTTCTGTTGTCTATGGCGCTAGCGTCTACTCTTTTGTCTCTGTACGTAATTTTTAATTTCGCAATATACGTTAATACGAACATTCTATTTTCGGTGTGTTATTAAGTTTCCCACAAAAACCTATACTTATGCAATGTTCTACTGCCACACCACCATACCACCGACCTGATAAAGCTGAAAAGGCAAGTTAAGCCTATAAAAACCATGCACTAAACACAAGTGACAATCAAAAGAGTTATAAATAAATAAAATTCTCACGCAATAAACGGTTTTATTTAAATAGTCGTAAAGTTTGTTATGGCACACGTGCTCGGTGCGGTTACGACCTACGAGGATGAATGAAACGCGCGACGAGGACGGGGATGTTTGTCGGAGCGGGACGAAACATACCCGTCCGACCACGTGGCCGGTGTAACACAAATCTGTGCAATTTTATTTATTTTTGTAAGTGTTTAATTTTTATTGATGTATTTATATTTTAATTATTATTTATTGATTATGTGTACTTGTAAAACTTATAAAAATAAGTATTAAATATATTTGTAAAATGGAAAATATACCAGTTTTTATTCTCTTTATTTATTCATCTTCTATAAATTTAAGGAATAAAATTACTTATATCAAGATAAATTTATTGTAAGATATAGACAGATGTACCTGTACAATGATTAACTTAGTATATGACTAGAACATTTTATCGCACGACATGTATTGAAAAATTAATGTATTGTGTTTAAAATTTAACGATGTACTTGTAAGTAGTAAGTATGTAGACTGTTTATTACTTTTAGATAAAAGTTGTTATTTAAAAAAAAATGTGAGGAATAATTGTGCTGTCACTCTTTTGCTTGATGCCGTTCACTTTGACAGCTAGAAGTGCCGGAATGGTTTGTGATTGGCGGTGAATGTTCTGCACCGGATCACTATTGGCGTAGACGAGCCGGGCGCGGGGGAGCGCGGGGCCCGGCGCCATTACGAACAATGGCTGGCGGAATGGTCGTTAGCGAATAGCTTTTATCTCTTTCTAATATAAGCCACGCAGGTAGGAATTAATGAGACGGAGAGGGTTCCGGCGCGTCGCCCCTCTCGATGTGGCGTCCCGCTCGCACGCACGTGCTCCGTTTCGCCGTCTCGCGCGCGGCGCGCGGCAGCGGTAACGCTCGCCACGACGGGGAATTCAGAGTCGTAGAGCCTCATACGCGGGTCATAAACGATCCGCGGCCATAGTAGAGGTGCACGCGCGAGAATCGATCCGAATCGCCGGCGATAAACGCATCTCCCGCGAGGCGATCGTCGCGCGCCGCGTCGCCGCCGAGCGATGAGTTCCAAGTTCATCATCGATAGCATGCTCCCGAAGTACCACCAGCAGTTCCACCACCAGAACCTATTCGCGGGTGCCGGGGCATCGCCGATCGAGGCGTCGCTGTCGTCCTCGCTGTCGTCGTCGCTGTCGACGTCGCTGTCGTCGTCGCTGTCGGGAGGGCTGGGGGCGGCGGCGCTAGGGGCCGGCTCGCCGGGCGCCGGGAGCCCGCAGCGCTCCTCGTCCTCATCGTCGGCGTCGCCGGGCGCGCCGTCCAGGATGTACCCTTACGTGTCGCATCACCAGCAGTTCGGCGGGACGGTGCCGTTCCCGGCCGGAGGCGGGCTGTCTGCGGACGACAAGAGCTGCCGCTACCCGGCCGCTGTAGGCGGTGATCCGATGGTGAACTACGCTCTGGGGCAGCACAACGGCGGGGCCGCGGTGTCGGCGGCGTCGGCCAGCATGGCGGCGGCCGCCCAGTTCTACCACCAGGCGGCAGCTTCTGCAGCTTCGGCAGCATCGGCTGCCTCCGTGGACGCCATGGGAGCCGCCTGCTCGCAGCCCTCGGCCCAGCCTCTCCCCGACATACCTCGCTACCCCTGGATGTCTATCACTGGTAAATACTTTAATCCATCTTGCATGATTTGTGTACTTTCCCGCCCTGCGGTGGCATCGTATCTGAAATAGAAAAGCTGTTTAGAGTTTGTTGTGTTTGTGGTAGTTTTAGATTCATCATTAAAATTAAATTCTAAAAAAAATCTACGTAGTTGAGTGTATCTGTGTTGTTTCTAGTATTATATTCGTTACTTATCTGTAGTTTCATTTATCGTTAATTAAAATGATTTTTTAGGTTTATGCAAAATACGTATTGATAATTAATTACCTTCTAGATATTAATTTATTGTTTGATCGCTATTTCTAATTTTTATTTTTATTTGCTTGTCACTTTTTAAATTGCCTTCACTTATATTGAGAGTAGAATCCATCTATTCATAAAGAAAGGTAGGTAGGTCCATTTAATTATACCGAATAATTACTTAATAATACCTTAATTATTACTCATAGTATCACAGTAACATAATTATACTATATCCATTTAAATAAATTTAATAATTATCTAATAGGTATACCTATAGGGAGTTACCTCCATAGATATTGGACTTAAAATATTAATTAAAACAATTAACACTTGATAATTATAAATATTAAGTATAAATTAAATCATGAAACTAATTACGCATATTTTATTATCAACTTATAACTATTTAAAACTATTAGGTAACGTATACGAGTCCTATTGGAATTATATAGAGACACTTAGTCATTATCATTTGAGTTTATCTAAATAAAATAATTATGCAGGGGTTGTGATTTACAATCATATTATATAATTTATATTAAATATTATAAGAATAAATGACAATAAAAGCGCAATAAAATCAACCATATTTATTACATTTATTGCTAATTGAACATTTAATGTGAATGGATATGAGGCATATAAATTCAAATTTCATTTATTGGAAACTACATAATGAATCCAATGGACTGCTTTGATTTTTTTAATCATGAGATTAAAATATATTAGTATTTACTCTAATAAATATAATTAATAGGTCAATGATAATGTCATGAACAAACAAAATATTTATTTTATTTCGATTAAAATATTATTAACATAACGTAGAGTTAGGTGCCAAGAAATATCAGCGTCGGAATACGTATTCGAATGCTTGCCGGCGGCATGTTATTTAACATGACTTTAATTACTACATATATATAAATAAAGCACATAACCATATATTATATGTACAGAAGTCTTATATACTTATTGGACAATAATTGAAAGAATTTTGGAAATTAGTGGGTATGTTTAGTTAGGTGCCTATATGTCGAAACAACCTACCTTTATTATTACATAGTAAATAAAACATAACAATTTTATTTCAACAATACATAGGTATTGTAGGTATCAATCTTTTTTCAAAAATACATAGGTAAAGTACTTTAAGTACTTAAAATATAATAATGAATTTTAGTATTTATTTTATTTTTAATTATTGTAAATATATCCAGTTGATTTGGGTATTTACTTCTTACTATTTAATCAATTAAAAATTTAACGGTATGATTGATACTTAAATTATTCTTATCTTGAAAGTTACCATTATTATCAAGTTTCGAAGGAAAGCTTAAATTTATTATGTCAATTAATAATATTTTCATTAATTAATTATTATGAATTTTAATTGGATATCTATTCCTAAAACAGTTGGCCTGTTTTAGGAATAGATATCTACAAATCAATGTTCTAAAATAAATTATATATAGTACTTAAAACTACGATTAAATACATTTTGATAAAAAAATTAAGAAAAAGCAACATTTTTTGTTACACAGTCAACTCTACTTAAAAATACATTTTACAATTAATAACAACTGTTCAAATGTTTGTTATATAACTACTCTACACTGCTTATGTACATATTTAATTACTGAAATATGATTTATAAATTATATAATGTAATAAAATTACATATATTAAAGGAACCTACATATTTTTTATATCTTCTTACAAAAATCTTTACATTCAGTATCATTTAATTACCTTGATGATACGAGATAATAATTATATTTTTTAATAAAAAATGCGCTTATTTACGAATAATAATTGTTTCTAAGTATAGTTAACGAATTTAAAATTATCGATTTGGCCTATCTTCAGACATACGGTAAATGTTCATGCTTAAATACAGGAACTTCTAAACTAAAAAAATATATAAAACTATATCTGAAAAAAAAAACTAATAGAAAAGGTCCTGTTCTATATATTGACAATATTGCAGTAATGTATACAGACAGACCTAAAAACGTACTGTTTTTTTTAATATTCCCACAATGCCATTAGTTAAATTTAGCGTAAATGAACTACTTCAAAAGTAGAAAAAAGCTGTGACACAGTAGCCTTGGGGCTCATAAATACGTCACATAACATTCAAATACTAAACAGACCTAACCTAGGACATCACACTAGACCCGTCCAAGCGAGTAGATGCATACAACACTAGTAGGTATCCACGTGAGGTCCACTTAGTACACAAAAACGGCTCTCTATTACAACCACTAAATGGCCTGTACGTTTTGAATACAATGGTAACATTATTTTTTATTCGCGGTTTTATTCGCGCCTACTCTACGCTCGTAGTCGTCTTCCATTGCCCTATTATCTATAAAATCGGCCATTACAATACGTGAAATTACAAACTGATAACCGATAATGGGTTATTGGTGCTCGACTATTGGCTGGTGGAGTTTTTTATGTATTATGTTATCGTAAAAATATGAACAATGTTTATCATAATAATTATATTCTATAATATGGAATTTAGAAGCGTGTACAGGATTTTGAGGAGGGGATTATGCCCAGCAGTAGACAGGCTTAAAAAATAATGGCGAAAAAGTCTTCCTAGAAGGAAGATGCTGTTTTTTAGGTTTGGGGATTAACACTAAATATATACAGTCAGAAAAACTATTTTCATTAAAAAATATTCCGTAGTTATACTCACGTTTTTCATAATAAGTATAATTGACTCTACATAAAAATGTTACAACAAGTTAAATTAATTGATTCTTGATTCTCGGGCTTATAAATTAACCTACGTATATTTAGAAACTCCTTGAGCACTCTAGATAAATATTAGAATATTCCTTGATTTAATTACATTCGTATGTTATAGTTATAGAGATAGGCATATAGTTCTACTATAATATAAATAACAAATTAAAATTTTAAATACTTTTCTGCCCTCCTATGAGATTCCTAATAAAACAAGCCTGTTTCATTAAATCAATAATTCCATTTAATTAACAATAAGGATAAAAATAAATGATTAATGTAAAAAGATATTTGTTGCTCTATTTGTTTTTTACATGCATCTCCAATAATAAGAAGTAGAGTTCGAGGAAAACAATATATAGCCAGTATGGATTAAACCGCGACGCTTGCGCAACTTTATCGTCCTTTTGAATGAATACATTTTAGGTTTTACAATTTCACAAAGAATTTATAAGAATAAAGTTTTTTTTTATAAAAAAATATCTTTTTATGAAGAGTATTTGAGTTTGAGGTTGAGTAATTGAATTATTTTAAAATTTAAAGCTGTCATTTAAAAAATATTAAAAAATAAGTGAAAAAAGAAGTGTAAATATGGTTACTATTTACTAAGTTTAAAGTCATTTAGTAGTAGGTACTATAATTTTATCCATTTGGTTGGATTCTTATGAGTACCTAAAGTAATTACATCATGACTTGTTGACATAATTACAAGTTTATCTCAAATTAACTCATAGGTATCTTAACACGTACACATGTGTATGTTTAAAAGGTCAAATTGAATAAAACACAAGACCCTAGAAATGAAATTCGATGCCCAACAAATTGATAAATTAACAAGTCATTGGCATACCTAATCAAAGCCGATTATACCACTAATGAATGTCACTTTGAAGATATTTTGTATTCAGCGATTATTTGTAAATGTAGAGGAAGTTGATACAAAATTAAGCAGTTCAAATTTAAATTATACGTTTGATTAGATCCTCACTTATTTTAAATAGCTATTTCCATTAATTTATTGCTTACGTTTTTTATAACAATAATTTGCGCGTGTTGATGCGAATAAGCTTAAAGCCTAAGGTTATTATTATAAGTAGGTAAAATATAACCAATTAAATAAAAATGATGTCTTTATTGAAAATAAAAAGTAAATACACAATATGGGCAATATAACATGATAAATTAAAAAATTAATATGTAAGAGCTATATAACCAGTATAGTACGACGGGGATGGTACCACCGTCAACCCAGTTTCTAGTGTGAAGCGATACTGTGTTACCAATCTTAGTTCTTAGGAGCGGCAACTCACCTACCATATAATTTAATTTACGTTAAAATTTTAGTGAAACTTACCCGTCAGGTGAACTGCACCCGCGCTTGTTACTGCGGTAGTAAAAAAATTAAAAATCAAAAGGGAAACGAGATTTTTCTGTCTAATACGACGTCGCTTTGCAATGAAGCGGAACCCCAACGCGTAGACGAATGTACTGTTTGCTAAAATAAACTTAGAAGTGGCATTAAAGAAAAGTGTGAATCATAAACATTTTTACATTTGAAGCGTATCGAGAGAGCCGGCAGATGTCGCCCATCAATAAGGCGGACACGTAAAAAGTCCCATAATCAAAGCCGATGTGCCATCGTAACGAGCTCGTAGCTCAGTAAAATTATATAAAATGGCCTATAATCGACTTGTTTTTGTTTTTAATGCGACTATTTTCGTGATTTGTGGCCAATGCTAGATTATAAAGATGAGCGGAACGACGGAGGCGCGACTCTTTGACCGCGACGGATATATGGTGGCAGGTGCTTACGGTGCGTTGCCAAACATCTCGATTTTGGCGAGACAAGCCGATTTATATCTAAAGGTATTTATATGGCATCTACAGAATGCAAAATCTAATCTGCAACACTGCACTTATTTCAAAATACATAAATACCTACAAAAAATAATGCTTAAATATATTTTATTAAATAAAAGGGGAATATAGACAAACTTAATGCAGATAACTTCAAAAATATATAGGTATATAAATAAGTATATAATAAATAGACTTAATATTTTTTGATTAAAAATCTTAGGGGTTGGTAAAATTAACTTCAGCAAAATCAAACCATTTTATAAACTTCACAATTCAACCATCGCCGGCATTAGCTCTACTAACGCAATGAGTTATTTTGTATTATTTTATATTTTTTCTTCTTTTACATTTTTTTTAATTCGACTTTTAAAAATAACGCGTTAGTAGAAACATGATCTAGCAACGCTATTTCTACACCACGTGGTCTGGAAATGAAAGTGACCGATATGTCAGTAGGAAGACATTTATTTGCCATAGAGGTAATTTGGCTACTTTTGAGTAGTAATAAAAGCTTTACCAGATCGAAGTACCCATCTACTATTTTGTAGATGGGTACTTAAATTCGATCTGTTAAAGTAGTGTAGATAGACTTTTTTTTACCAACATAAGTCGTTGGGTTCCGTGACTAGAGTTTTGGTAGGTTATAAATTAGTAGTTGTGCTATTTCCGTGTTTCTTTATTATCTATGTTATTTGTAGGTATATATATAATAATTTTAAAGATCCAAGATGATTTCATAATTTTTATTGGTACCTAAGTGGCACCTTATCATAGAAAAATAATAAGTAGTTACGATTCTTAATAAAACACTTTTTTATGTGAGCCTAACTCTATTTAACACTAATACATAATCATAGAAACATAATTTCTTGAATTGTAATCTAATAGTAATAAAAATAGAAAGAAATCTAATTACTAACAGAATTTTATTAGATTTAGGGAATAGGTACCGACATAGCTCCCCCTCCCTACCTATTACCTGTTTTTATGTGACTGGGTATACACAGGTTTAAATAAAATAAGAATACCTAATTCTCTTATATATGGGACACATAATATAAGTCTAAATATGTATCTACGTAACTAATAATCAAACATAAATACAATTTTTTTTTATCTACACTAGAGTCAGGTCATAACAATTATATACATTACAACAGCTTACCTATATAGGTACCTATCAATCTATAGGTATTTACAAAAATAATGAGGCGAGGAAATTTTTAAATTTAATTTAATTTAAATACGTAAATACACTATAATTAAAGTATAGGTCATTACTATGTATTAGATATTTTACAGGTACCTGCCTAGATAAGTACTAAAACAATATCCAAATAAATGACAGTTCCAAAACGAAAGCCCAAAACGTGCGTCGGCATGGGCAAGCTTATCACATGTGTGCGGGGCGCAGTGCGCATGCGCGATCCAACATGGCTGCCGGCGCCGGCCAATCAGAGCGCGCGACAACACATGATAAGCGCCCTTAACTATTGATTGGAACACCGCGTTGCTAATTGCGGATTGATTTGGCTTTGTTTTAATTTAAGTAATTAATAGGATTTTTATAGACAGGTATATTATGATAGATTGCCTTAGAAATTCGTTTAAGCTTGATGTGATTGAAAAAATATTATACGTACAATATCAACCTTTTTAATTAAACCAAAAAAAATGTATTGGTCGTGTCTTTAGCGTAAAATCATTTATACACATGTATATGGATTAAAAATTAAATTGAGTATACTCAATAAAAGTATATCAGATGTACCTACCTACCTTAGGTAGGTACCTTAGGAATGAAGATGAAAGTAGGTGTCAACTTATAATGTACTATTCATATATAGATACTTAATATTATTCAAAGTTTCAGTTTTTATACTCAGTGTTGTACCATTAACTATATATCTATATAATCAAACATTAAATAGAATTAGGTAAAAAAGCTAAATTAAACCCTTAAATAAAATTCATCATATGGAACCCAAAACAAGATTAAAAAATTAAAAATTATTTATAAGTAAACATATATGACCTAAAGATATATGAGCGCTAAGATAAAAAGAACCACTTATATAGGTGGGTAGCTTAAACTAAAATTAGCTTATATTCAATTAAAATCATACTCTTATCACGAACCAGTTATCTAGGTGTCTCTATTAAAGTTAAGAAATACACAGTTTCGAGGGAAAATGATAATTACCTTGATTTAGACTAAGTTAGGTACTAGGGTACATGCAGGTTTGTATCATATTCTTTATCTAATATTAGTTATTATTGAAAACCTACCTAGAACTCTATTTATTAGTAAAAAAGAAGAAAAATGTATCTACATTGTCTCTACAAAAAATAAAATAATAAAAATAGAACAAAAGTTGTAAGTAGTCGTTATAACGTTAATAAATACACACTCAGAATTTACAAAATATCTTTATTAGATAATATTAACAATTCTTATTTATTCATTAACAAACGCGCTTGATTAAGTAATTATTAAAGAAAATATAAATATTAAAAACCGACCGCCTACGCATAACTTAAAATATTTTTACAAACAACATTGTTGCATTGTATACAAAATATGCAAAGAGGCCTGTCAAAATAACATTATTATCGCACCCATGATTTACGACTCCGATATACCACTCAAACCTTTTCCATTTTAAGGACGACGCCATATTTGATTTTTTACCCTCGGCCGTTATCTTCCGAATGAGTTGTGGGTATATGGTCGATATCATCCGTTGATATATTTTAAAGAATGTAAGCACTCACACATAAATACACTTAAATATTGTGTACACACACTAAGACCTCCTCCTTATTATCCTCATGTACCTCACGTACACTTGATTTTATATTAATTAGACTCTTTTATTTTTAATCATTAATTTGAACGATGACGGAAAATATTGTAAAGTAATGTCGTATGAAGATTCAATCTATGTTTGGTCAACATGGTTTCCATACACATGCGTACACAAGGACTTATCCTTTGCACTAGAATGCACTAGATTTACATAAAATAGCATCCAAACTAAAAAGCTACAAATCGAAAAAGGTGCCACAACGTCGTATCAGTTGACACACACTTATAATTAACTTCCAACGATAAAATTATATGAAAATACACTATAAAATTTAAAAAACGTCGCGTATTGCAATGACACGTGATCTACTTGCTTAGAATTTAGTTTATAATAATAGATTAAAAAAAATACTTAAACATTACTTCTTATTTTCACATGTACCTATTGTCTTTTGAAATTTAGTTTTTTAAATTTCGTAGGTACCTACCTATTTACCAGATAAGATGTCTGTTAAAATAAATTATTGCTAAAACCCATCTCATTATCAGCCCAATGGGCAGTAATGAGCTGATGATGAAGTATATAATTCACTTTATTTACCATCCACCATTCAACTAGTCGTTTTTAAAGGGTTTTTACATACTTCGGTAATTAACGATTGCACTCGATTGAAACACTTAATGTTTCCGATTCGTGCAACTCCTTACCTTAAATGCCATTTAAGAACTGGATTACGTTCTTAATTAACTGTAGGTAAATTAATTTGTGAGGCTTTATTTTGCATTAATTAACATTCGATATAGCCTATTAAGTAATTCTTGAGATTATAAGCGTACCAAAGCTTGATGTACTCGTATTAAATTGTAGAGTCGGTACAATGCACGAGAATCAATTTCTTCCAGTCTTGTTTAAACACCGTGAGTTACAGAATATTAAATAATATATTATGGCAAAGAATAGCATTTATAAAAAAATGTAGAGCTAATTTTTCCGGTAAATTTAAAATATATAAACAGAATCCAAAAACGAATAAAATACAAATATTCTACTAATAAGAACAGAATTCTGCAAGCATAATAATTTATTATTGACATCATTTTTATTGCCAAAAGTGCAAAGATTAAATACTTACTTTATCATTTTATTATTAACCATAGTAAGTTTGCAATAAATTATTTACCTACTAGGATTTACAAACTATATTTATTGTGATAGTAATTCTTTATTTGGATTATAAACAATTTTAAATGACACACACATACCCTCAAGTCTCTATCAACATTGGCAACGGTATACGGCATTTGTACCATTTATCAATGTTTTTTTCTCGTGCAGATCTTTCGCGAGTATCATGGTACATTCACCTAATCCGATGGCCATTCAAGCTGAAATACAACATTCGATGCGCATAAATTCGTATTCACTCACAAAAACAACGAAATTATACGAGTACACATATGCGGTCTTAATTGCTATTGTAGATCACGATGCTCGTACTATTATTTTGATTGTAAACATAACGAATCCATTAATTACAGTAAGTAAAAACAAATATTTTGGGTAGGTAATTGTCTTATTTTATTTACTATTTTTCCGACTGAACACCATTTTTGAAGAAAGTACAGATCAGTTAACGTGAATTAATGTTAATAATTGTAATAATGATAAGTTTTTATTTTTGTAACTTTTAACGACTTACATTTGTTTCTCAATATACTTACTAAAATGCAGTGTAATAGTGTAATATACACTAGGCTCATGATATTACTAGCAACATAATAGAATACGAAAACAAAAACAACGAAAATTTATCTCAGTTTCCCATAATTGAGTTCAATTGACAATAAACTCGTAATAATTGAATTCTAATTAATCACTGGAACGATATAGAAAGAGCGGATAGCAACACTGTCTTCCATGCGAGTCGATCATTATGTGTATGAAGTTAGAGTGCAGGTTGCAGAAGTTATTTGGCATGTTAGTGATATGCTAGTTCGAAGCACTTTATGATAAACGGTATTTAATTAGTAGATTATGTATTGTTACAATTGTTTCCACGCGATCCCGTAAAAAATATTGTTTTGTTCAACTATCTGTAAAATGTAAAAAGTAATCCTTACTTAGGTACTAAACTGTAACTACTATTTGAGAAACCATTGTTACAATGTCTTAGATATTGTGAGTAGTTAAAACGAAATAAATAATTTGAAATTTCCATACGGACGGTAAAAATATCTTTGTAGTTCAAACATGCCTTTGTTATTGTTCATTTGTTAAATATATTCTTAAATTGTGGCTGTTTTTATAAGTCCATTAAACTTCTCAATATACGTGTTTTGTATAGACAAATGTCTACATACTTACCTATTTCACTTTTTATATATTATCGTTACGAATAAATAACCAAATTTTTTCTATAATATATATTCCTACCCATCAAACTGTTCATAGTTTGATTTTAAGTTCATTTGTTTTATTTTATTTTTGATTAGTAACTCATTAGTGTATTGTGTGTGAGCTTTTCCTTTAGTCTTAAGATGTTTATTTATGATTAACTCATTTATATTGGAAATCCGAATGTTTTACAAATTAAGTCAATTGTGTTAAAACTTTTAGATTTCTATAAACAAATCGAATCTATACGATTTGCTTGTAAACTCTCGAAATAGACCCACCCCTGCTTTTATAGTACATATGTGTTGCGCATGTATCTCTGCCGGAACAAAGGACTTTCAGTACGATTGATAATAGATTTTCCATTTCCAGATTGGATGAGCCCCTTCGACCGCGTGGTCTGCGGTGAGTTCAATGGTATTTATCGTTTCAATTTTATTTTCTTTTAGTTTTAAGTATCTTTAGTTCAATTTTTACACATGCGCTTAAATCCAATTATAGACTTATAAACAATTTCGATCGATCAGAAATACAAGCGTTGTAAATCAATTTTCGAAGATCTTTAAGCTCATGTGTAAACGCTTAGTTTTATTACATGCCTTCCGTACAATTTTGTTGCAATTATTAATTTGACATGCTTTGTCGAATGATTGCAATTGATATTCCTTTTTGATTAAAGGTTAGTTGTAGGTAAACGTTTATTTATGAGTTTATTACGTGCTGCCTATTACTAAAGTGTGTTAAACTTATATACCATCTTAATTTAAAATGGCTTCAATTTTACTTACTTTATGGTGTTGTCTAAACTTCTAAAGAAATTGAGGTACAATGATAGCGGAATATATAAAATGTGAACAAACAAGCCGTGTTTAACTACCGTTCAGGTGATCTGCGTTTTGTGTCTTCGATTTATTTATTTGCAACTTGTTATGGTTGTTATCGAACAATGAAGGATTGTTTTCGCATAGTAAAAAGCATTAGCAAAAAAAATTGCAAAGGGTTTAAAAAGCGTACATTGAATGCGAGCTTTCTCTGAGAACAATAGACTAAATAGCTTGAATTCCGTAAACCGAGTAAATTAAGGTAGCTGCATGAGAAATTAATATTTTAACGGGTTCCGTCAAATATCATATTGAAGTTACTATTTTGATAGTACCTTTAGTGACTTAAGTATGTTATGATCCTGTTATAATATTATGTAAGGTTTCTTCAAACATAGAAGAAAATAAAGATGTCTATATTGCTCAATAGATTATAAACTTTTCAAACGCTTGTGTTTGTTTTAACTAATTTTATTAAAATTAAAATTTGATTCAATATAGTAATTTAATAAAATATAAATGTCAGCGAAGATCTATTTATCAAATTACTGTAGATTGACTACAGTCAAATTTTATTTTAAGTAAATAAATAGATACAATATAAAACATTCATAAGGTTTTTAGTCAGCACAAGATATTCCAAAAATTCTCATAGTTGTTCGGGACTTTCACCATTCACTGAAAAGAACTACAAAGGGTTCACGGCAATAGGGTTGTGCAAATTCTCTTTTGTCCAAAATAGCGATCCTTTGTGCTTACGAGGTGTTTACAAATAAGGTATAAGTCAAAGGGTTTTAAATCACAGTGTCGAAAGCTTTTAAACAAGCTTAGAACAGGGCCCATTGTTTTGTTGGCACGCTCGCAAATTGCTTTATTACTCAACGTTTGCGGCCGTTCTGCGAAAGTCGATATCGCCAAAATCGCAGTCAAAACATCGTTTGTTATCATATGGCATTCCGTACACGGGCGTAAGGTCCCGGGTCAGACTACTCGCACGTAATGTATGCGCATCTGTGAGATTTGTATATTCCGATACTTTTTCATAAGTGCCACACTGGATACATTTATTATTACAAAATGTGCTCAGAGCTTCGATTAATATGCTTTTATCTTTTATACTTAAAGCGTTCAAGATCAAGCTAAAAACATTACATTCTCGGGCCCACAAATGTCGTTTTACGGCGCCATAATAATTAAGGGGTAATCACTGTGAATCGTAACACAACCGTTATGAGTCGTGGCTAGAAAAAATTGTCTGCGAACAATAACAGCTGAGAATTGACCATAAAGTGGCGACCTTGCGGCAATAAAAATTTAACGAGTCAAGCCCGTGGCGTAGTGTAGTATAAACACACTGCCAGATTCGTGACTGTCATAGAAACAGCTGTCCCGGCATCTGTGCATTGACTGGGTGACGTATCATTTGTGTCGTAAAAATTTAAAGTGTAGAAGAAATAATAATCTCTGATTTATTAGCTTATATGACCTCGATTTTTATTGAATTTGTGCTAGAATGCTTCTTATAAGTAAGTTTTCATAATATACGAGCTTTTTAGAGTATAAAATGGATGGACATTTATCACAGTTACCTATTTTACGTATTTTTTACCTTTTTTCACATATTTATGGATGAGATGTAGAGCCAATTGAAACATTTAATTATAAAATTGACAGCCATAATTAATTTGAATTCATAATCTTAAATCCTATTTTAATGTACATTTAGTGGAACTTTAATTAAACTGTATGTTAGAGAACCACAGATAAATAATACCTATAGTGAAGCTTGAATTCTATTTTTACCCACAATTCGTAGTAAGTAGTTGATTCGTACGAGATAAACAAACAGTATCGCCATGGCCGTGAAAACGAATGATATCTCGGTACACTTGGGTCTTCATATGTAAACATTGCGTTTATAAAAACAACAAATGTCACTGTCAGGTTCAATGTTGTTCGTAAAATTAGAGTAGCGTTTATAAAGTAGTAGTAATAGAAGGTGGTAGAACTCTTTGTAGTTCGACTCCGGAAGCACCACCGCCACACCTATTTCTGCTTAATAACAGCAGTGTTATGCGCTGTTGTGTTCTGGTCTGAAGGGTGTGGTATGGGAGAAATACTTTTTGGAGGCATTCCATCTTAGTCCTGAGGGGTAGCAAAGCATCTGTGGTTAACCGTTGGTGAGACTTTGATCTTACCTAGGGTTGATTACAGATGTCATGGGCGGCAGTATCCACTTACCATCAGGTGAGCTGCATGCTCGTTTGCTAGTTCCATACTATAAAAAACCCAATGATAGGATTTTCAGAATCTTGGCTGCTAACTGAAACTAAATTCATCATTAATATTGATTACGATATTAATTGGATGTCCTATAATAGTTATATTATATTTTTACTCTTTATCAAATTGACGCTACGTTTCGCTGAAGTATTTTCCAAACCTGTACCAGTCATATTTCCCCTGAGAAACAGCTTCTCTTACGGAGAAAAAAAAAACTATTCATGGAAATGTAAGATCATGTAAAAATTCAAGCCAATCCATGAACTACTCCTCGAGTCTTACGGACATAAATTTACATAAATTCAATACGTACCTATATATACACGTCTACGTAAATGCTACGTGTTCCATTATTTTCTACGTTAGTATGCAATACGTTTAAGGAAGTTCATACGTGTACAGGCATGTCTCTATACCAGTCATATTAGATTCGTACGAAGCAACAAATTCCGTTGATACTACATATTTATCTAATGTAAGCACGCCTATCTAGATTTGTCGTTCAAGGCTACGCTTGTTGTTGCTATTACGCGTAGCTATTACGTAACACACTATTTTTAGCGTGGACTAAAAAATGCAATAGGGTTGTCGACCTCTTCAATTGATATGCCATGCAGTGCGTACACAATGTGACTGAGACGTCCTAGTAACGAATTGTAAGCTATTCCCGGCGCCTTCCTTATGAGTTTTCTATGTTTGCAATTGTAATAACTCTAGAAATATTTCAAATTAAATCTGTTTAAAATATTTTTTTTTATATAAGATTAAGGTAACAAACGAGCATCATGCAAATCATCGTCAACCCATTATTGTCTCACTGCTCTTCTCTCAGAATGAGAGAATATAGTCCATAGTCCACCGTGCTGGCCAAGTGCAAATTGGTAGACGTCACGGACCTTTCCTTTTTTAAGAACTCTCCGGTGTGCAGGGTTCCTCACGATGTTTTCCTACACCGTAAAGCAGTGGTAATTAATTTCTAATTCGTACATGTTTTTTAGAACAATCAGTGGAACTTCGGACCCTCGATTCAGAGGCCAACTAAAGAACATACCAAATAAACCATATAAGTACCTAGACCAGAACTTCTTCCCGATGCCGATAACAGATACGTTGCCACTCCTAAGAACTGAGACGTTGACCTCATATGTAAGTCAGACGGCTTGCACACCTTTAGGCCGAAATTCAAGAATTGTTTCTGCTGTGGTCAGTGTGTTATATGTACCTATATCTACACTTGTAGAATTTTATATCAAGGATGTTACAGTTCTGCTGATTCCATCAAACAATACATATCTTCGACTAGTAGGTATGATCTCACATTTAGAAAGATAATAATACAAACGTATTAACGTAAAACGTAACAATTCATCATACAAAGTACCTATCTAATATTTAATATCATAATCATAAAAAGTAACATGAACCAGATGCGATTGAGGGCACATCCTAAGGTATGTTACCGGTATTTTTTATTATAAAATAACTTGTATTTATTATTTATTTATTAGACAACTATAGTTATCATTTGTCAAAAAGATTTACTTCTAAAATTTTCCGTCCACACTTCCTCTCACTAATAAATATTGAGATGAAAAGCTCTAAAATAGATTTAACGTAATTAAAAAGCAAAAAATATACAAATGTATTTTAGAATTAATGTGACACTAATGTTTCAAATTATAGTTTTCGGAATTCCTTGCGTGATTAGAAGTCTAGTACTGCTTAGAGAGCCTTATATTAAATAGGAACGCATAACATGTGTTTTTACACGATAGCGTCACAAGGAGCGTAATGTTTTTCGAGCGTATGTACTTACGTATGTTTGTATGTTAATTTCTTTGACATGCGCTACAGCCAAAACGACTTGACGGATTATAACATGTGACATATCATTGGAATCGTCTCAGTTTGTAGAATGACATAGGCTATATAATTTCTAAAACATGCCGCCTGTAAATAAGGAAAAAAGGGGAAAGGGATGACTTTTTTATTATCCCGACAATATGGACATGAAACGAAAGTTACCAAAAAGGCCACTCTGAAAACTAAAAAAATCGTTGAATTATTTTTAACAATATATAAATTGTAAAACTTTTATTCTACACTCTCAGCAAAATATGTACCTATTGTACTCAAAACCACGAATTGAACGCTCTTTGAAAGAATCTTGTTTGATGATGAAAATAGATGTAGCTACATACCAGAACAACATTACATCTCAGTTACCTATGTATGTTTGTTATCGCTGTTAACACTTCCTTTCGAAAATTCACCTTAAATAAAGCCAGCTCTAATTTTATTTATTACTCTAATCAGTTGAAAATGTATATTAATTTACATTAATATATAACACCTATATTATTATGATATGAACTTAATTTTACAAACATATTTAGTAGGTAGGTACGAGGCAGGTAAGAGGCAGGATTAGATACCTACTATTAATTTATTAAATGGTAAGGCTGTTCTTTCTAGACAACTTGATGGCTTCAGTACTAATAACTTGGTTTAATAAACAGCTTTTTTATCAATGGTGATATTGGCCTTATGATTTGTCATAGTAAACATCATTTTCAACTGGTGAAAACAATAGACACATATATGAATTTTGTTATAAAATGTTGTAAGGATCTTCTAAAAATATTATTTTGTTTAGTTCATATGATGAGTAGTATGAAATGTAGTGACTAGGAAAATTAAGTCGTTGACCTGTTGATGGTGTTTAAAAATTTAACGGTATTCCTCTAGTAGGTGTTCGGTTATAAATGTACGATTTCAACGTCCTAAACAACGTCCTAACATCCAACGTTAGGACGTTGCTATGTTTAATTCCTTTTTAATAGACAATAATTTTTAACCGAGTAATGTAGTTAATCAGAATTGCCTAAACTGCAACCTTAGGATTTTTTTGTTAAAAATATAATTAACGCAATTCAATCACGTAAGTCAAGTTTGAAATTGTAGTCTATAACGCTTATAAATTGATAGATTTAAATTAAAATTATAATAAAATAATTATAATTATTGAAAATGATGGGATAGTTTTAATAAATAGTATTCGCAAAGTACCTTTAATAATTAAAAAAGATCACTTACGTTAACTTTACGTTGCACGTAATCATAAACAGTACATGAAAACATACGTTACTTTACAATTATAATTCGTATCCTGTTGTCATAAAATTTCATATTTATTGCAGAAAATTAATTATGGAATTTGTATGTCGTAAAGAATTTTAATTCATACATATCTAGATATTCGCCTGTTAAAGAAACGCTTCTAACGGAAACGGTTAAGAAACGCTTTGCAGACGTTTTTTCGAATAGAACGTAGACTTGTAGACTTATATACATCAAATAAGAAAGTTCGCTGTGTATGATATATTTGTATGTATGTGAGATACATATATTAATTATTTTGGTGTATCTGGGTTAATTAAGCTTAAAGTATTCCTTTCTTTAAATGTCCAATAAACTTTAGCGTACAAACCTCCTATATAGTGACATAAGTAATCACACATGATATATACAATTATACATAAGCACTAAATGATTTAATATGGTTTTAGTTTAGTGTAAAGCCTATTTTACGTATAAATAAATATTTGACAGAATGTATAAATAAATATTTAACAGTTTCGCAATAATGCCCTTCGTAACATCATCGCCAACGTTGTCGACATTCCTGACGTCGCAAGTTGAGTGGTTCTAGCTCTCACTCTCCTCTTCCGTATTCTTCAAGTAAGGATACTGTAATTCTCTTTTAGTCCCGACCTACAGAGTCATGAATTATGGTACGTACTAGTAAATATTCTAAACTATACAGTATGTATCACCGGATCTCTTAGAAGGGCGGTGAATAATACACGGTCTTAAATTTATAATTCATCAGGTAGGATAAAAATGTTTTCCTTGCAAGTCACTATTGGCTACTGAAAATTTCTTTAAGGTTGGTTTCCCGCCACACCTATTTAAAATGCTGGCGGCTTGCATTCACCTATGAATTCATCAATATTATAATGAATCTGACATATGTGTGGTGCATTTGTTTTAAATTTTGATTGTGTCTATCCTTTACTCTTACAAATTGAACATAATTGTGACGTATTAATATGTCCAGCGTGAGTTGTCATCGCAGACAGAATTTACATGTTTCAATTGTTGCTTGCATCGCCCGATTCCAAGTAAAATGACAATATGTTACATTATATGAATAAGAGAATATTCCAAGAAGGATGCATGTCAAAATTTTCCAGTCACATCTCGTATTGACAATATTTTACCAGACATGTCGTTATTCATTCGTTTAAATTTGAATATTGTATTAAAATATTTAAATTATACAAAAGTAAACTGTGCGATGTAGTATTTATGAAGCTATAATTTTATTTCTTATTTACTTTTAATTCTTTATTGTATTCCGTAAAGTAAGACAACATTGATGTTTTACCAATTGAATTAATTGACTTGTTAAGGTAGAGCCTCCACGTTGCAAACAATGTTGTAAGCAAATCTTATACATTTATTGCATATTTAAATGAAGCAAAATCCTATTATAAAAATACGAAAGGGCCTATTAATGTAGAATGTATTGTTATCTAGATTTTGACTTTGTTAGAACACAATGAACGTATTGTTCAATAGACCGTCGAACTTTAAAAGCTCACTCTCAGTTAACTTTAGGTATAGACTTTGTCTTTGCCAAATACGTTATGTTAATTTTCGTACTGCCATGGCGTCTGCCAGATCTCTATTTCAAATTTATTTTATATGTCTGTTATGGGCTGAATTTTAGGTACTAATGCTAATTTCATAGTTGCAGACAATTTATAGAACGAAATTTACGCTAAATTGTTAAAACGTATCAGCCATGGACGTATAAAGTTCTCAATTTATGTGCTTGTTCAAAGTAATAGACCGAACAGAAGTTGTTAGCTTAGGATCCTGCGAGCCAGCTCGGGGAGTTTGATCTGACGTTTGTTTCTCACAACGTAAATAGGGTAAAATCACTGCTCCGAAAGTCTACACATTATGAAACTTAGACGCCTGGCCGGCTTGATACTACATTCGTAACGGTTTAGGCGTCGATTGCTCTCAAAGGGATTAAATGAAATGCGTGCAATTTATATCTCTATTAACGTTGAGTATTGTTTACACACGTCGACCGCGGCCTCGGGGGCCGAACGCCGACGCTTGTGAAAACATTCGCGCCAGATTAAAGGTAGACCTGGCTATATGGACCACTATAACCTGATCTGTGTCGGTCCAGCACACGTTAGAAGAAAGCGTTCCACTTTTGAAGGTCAACGACGCCTGGTCGTTTTAAGTTTGTTTACATCAGGCTCAGCGTTTCTTACCAGTTTGCATAACTAGAGGGTAGTCTCAATAAAAACAAATTGGCACTCGCGCACCAGAGTCGAGCATTACACACGTACGAGGAAGCCGGGCGACACGCCCGGAGGTGATTTACTGGCTTTTCACGTAGTAGCGATGCTGGTCATAAACAAAATAAATGTAGAACGAAGTATGGACACACCACTCGCCACTAAGCTATAACAACACCTATTACAAAACTACTAATTATACCAGTTCGGTAAATGGAAGTCATATAGCTGACAGATATTGTTATGACTTAATTTAACTTTCGTCTGTACGAATAAAAATTTTTTATCCTCATAAATTCTTACTCACCTATTCGAGTTTATTGGACATCGAAGTGAATTATCCAATTAAATTCAATGATTGTGACAATAAAGGAAATAATAGTTTCTAGTGCCCATTATGTGTAGTTTTACTGTAACAGTATTATAACATTTTAAAAGCTAGTTTTATATTTTAAATAGTTTCTTTTTCAAGTGGATTTTTTGTTTCGATATATGTACCTAAATATAATCTAGATGTCCACCTTTAAATCCTTCACCTCCAATTAACGTATAGCCGTGCCGTTTCCAAGTAACTGTTGTATGTTAATTATAATTCCCACTAGAAATTAAATTCGTACCGAAATATTACTACATAAAGCGCAGCAATTCAAAAATGACTCTTAGAAACATACTCCTAAGTATATAACTTAAATTTTGAGTTATCTAGTGTATTAAATAACGTCCTTCGGAGGCGAATAACTTGTTCGATAAAGGAACGGCATTATATTACATGCGGTGGGTTCTATTCGACGCATGCGCATTAATCTGTGAGATACAATCGGGAATGCCACGTAAATCTGAGATACACATCTTGATATACTGGCAGTACATTTTCACCTTGTGGTTGGCGGACTCGACACAAAGGTTAAAGGATAGGTATGTGATACATAAGAGCGTCATTTTCCTTTTTAAATGATACGCTGAAAGAGAAATAAGGCACTTTAATGAAATCAGAGAACTAGGTTTAATATCGATAGGTGGTAAGTGATTTACGTATAAGATCATACAAAAAGGTTTGCGTCACTAATAACTACTTGTTTATTTACTCGTTTCTGAACACTTCTTGGACCTTATAGTTACAAAGATGCATGTCTATTTTTTTGTCAATCTGAGACTCCGGAAAGAGTTATTCATTTAAAAAATAGGTTCAGTATAGATGATAATTTCAGTACATAAACATCAATGGGCGACTTCATGCGTTGAAGAGTATTCATGAGTGAGATACTATCTCATCTCAAATATACCTAAATGCTTATATTTACTCAGCTACATCACAGGTTATTACACCCTTGGGAATAGAGGGGCCAGCAATTCGTTACATGAGCCTACGAAATTTTATTGTTGCTTTAATTTCCACCTGCTTTAGAAATAGGTACATACGAGTAGGTATATCGCCGAAGAGAGAGCAATGTAGAAATCCCGTAGGGCAATGGGAGATTGAGATTATGATTGATAGAACAGGATTGATTTATTGACTATGTAATTAAAATAGTACTTTATATTCTATTTATATCTGTTTACTAAGAAAGTCTTGGTACGAAACATTGTATTGGCCAAGTATGCTTCCACTCGTCGTTATTTTCTGTTAATGCATCTCAAAATTAACAAATACACAACAATTATACTAAAACAATTTAAAAAATTATCTTTAAAGTTTATTTTAACAAAAATTAAGTTTGACTTGATTACTTTTTGACATCTAATAAAGAAATTAAAGGTCAGTGACATTAAGCGTACATTTATTTTATAAGGCACTAAACATTAAGTAGCACAATTAATAAGTGGCTTACGAAATTTAATTAGTACGTACCAACTTCTTAATCATCTTAATGCATGTATACATCCAACAATGGGGTTTTAACGAAATTTAAGTAAACAAATGCAGGAACTTTACGACTTCACACTGTTTTATAGTTCTCGGGTCGCGCGAAGTAATTATAAGCTGTTCTATAATGAAGTATAATTCATGCGACATTGTAATTTAACGCTCACTTTGGTATGGACTTCGTGTACGTTTACCCTTATTGTGCACGTGCTTAGGAAAATGTTTAAAGTAAATAAAATAAGTTTTACAGTATACCTACCTAATAACTAATTATACTAATTAGAGCATGATTGAATAAAAAGAATTAGTTATATTTTTTGTGAAGTAAAAAATATTTTGATGTTCGACGACCCACGTGGTGGAACGGTCACCATACCGGTCTGACACGCAGTGGGTCCCGGGTTCGATCCTCGGCCAGACAGACATCTGAAAGATGAGTTTAGATTTCTGTTCTGGGTCTGGGTGTTTGTGTATTCGTCCTTGTGTGTCCATGGCACTGTGGGGTTATGAGTGTAGAAAGCGTTATTTTTATTTTTTCAAATTAAGTAATATAAAACTAAATTGAAAAATATTATAAATAATTTGACAATGTTATTTTACATTCAATTTACAAAAAATCTCTTACCATTTCTGGTTGTTACTTATATGTATTTTTAGGTCGATGCCATTAGGCACTACAATTTCAATATAGCTGTGACCCAGAAATATCCAGTAATCTGACTCAGACTTAATTGAAAAGATAAAAAGGATAATTTATTTAGATCAAAGAATACGTCAATCAAAACGAAAGTCGATTTTTCTCGGAATACGAAAATATCTAACTCCTAATAATTATATCGAATTTCTGAAATGTACACCTACTAGCATTTAGTAGGTCTTGGAAATAAACCGTGCTTTATTTACTACTAGCTTTTTTATATACTAGGAAGTAGTAAACGAGCATGCAGCCCACTTGATGGTAAGTGGCTACTGCCACCCATGGATGTCTTCAATCAACCCTAGATAAGATCAAAGTCTATCCTAAGGTAAATCACAGATGCGTTGCTTCCCCTGAGGACTAAGATAGAATGCTTGGAAAAGTATGTTTCCCTTACCACAGTCTTCATACTAGAACGCAACAGCGCGTAACACTGCTGTTATTAGGCAGAAATAGCTGTGCCAGTGGTGCTTCTGGAGTCGAACCACATAGAGTTCTACCACATTCTTCCGCATTCGGTTCTCTTTACCGCTGTAATGAGTATTCTATGTGTTAATCTGGATCATAAAATATCTGTGTACCAAATTTCAGCGAAATCCGACCAAGTTTTTGCGTCAAAGAGTAACAACACATACATCCTGAAAACGTTCGCATTTACAATATCAGTAACATTAGGTAAAATAGAATATCTATTTTACCTAATGTTACTGCTAAGTCTGATTTAAAATAAATCCAGTAAATATATCCTTTCAGAAAAGACAATTTCAGAAAATATTATAACACGCAAAACCACGTCCAATTAAGACGACGTTCATGTAATTTAATTGCCGCTTATAAGTGATTAAATTGTAATTTTATTGTAGAGAAGCTTAATTGTGCGATCCGAGAATTTTTGACGCGTTCTCCTTTTGAGGTTGGCCGACTCGTTTGAAAGCTACCCACTCTTAGTTAACATTTAGGGTTCCGCACTGAGTTACTTATTTAAGCCATATATATTATTCCATGACACAAAAAACACTTGTGTTCAATGGAGAATCTACTACACTGTGGTTAGGGAAGTGATCTGTATGACGATATGATTCTATGCATCAGCATTTGAGGTCCTCTGCTAGACACAAACCTACTCTCATAGGGGTTTTCGTCAATACTCACCGCACCTGGCATGCGTGTTAGTGACCGCATGGGTTTTTCAGCCGCACTCCCTTGAGTTTTTGTCGGCTTTTGCGATATACACGGGAAAAGGTGGTACTTTTCGATATCGATGCCACATGACCGAGTGTGACTACCAAGTTCACTAATTTATTTTGAAAACAAAAATATAAAGGTACGGAACCCTTTTATATTTGCACCATACGTTCTTAGTTGAAGTTTTCTTTCTTACAAATAATAATTAATACAAGTTAATGGCTTTATCTAAAGGGCTACATTGGCTTGTCTTAGCGTCGAGCCTGATTTATAGATTTAATCTAGACTTAACTCGTATCGCGTAGGTATTATAAATACAGGTTTTATTGAAATCAAGCGCGGTGGATTATAATTGGGAATTGTAATTAGTGAACTAACATAACCACCCATGGCGTGTTTAGCTATCATATGTTCACAATACGGTCTAATAAAACGTTTATTTTTATTCTTTCGTATTTATTTAACGGTAGCTACGTAGGTCGACATGTATGATTAGAAATTGCTTGCTTATGGAAATTAATAGGACAAAAAAGGGGCACTGTTCTGTTAGAAATTGATACTTTCGTATAAATGCTGTTTTAAAACTATTTGAGGTCCCACAAGAGAGAAAATAAAGGTAGTTGAATAGAAAAAGTACTTTATATAGCGTCAAAATATTTAGGTAGGTATACTTTTTGTGTAATTTATTTAAATATAAGTTTCAGTTAGGGTTAACTAAAAACTGTGAATTTTAGCATTGAAGTTCATGTATTTATGAATATTTTCATGTAACGTGAGAAGTCGTTTGACGAGTTATTGTTAATTTTATATCTATAGCTGTGTTTTTTACTAGTGCCATAAAAATACCTCACACACACACATATTTTAATTAATTTTTTTAATCTTAACATGTTGATTTATCAAGTTAAAGCGTGATTCATTAGTACATTAATGTTTTGTACCTTGATAACTCCCAGCCTTTACTCAATTGTGACATTTGTACAAAATTCTCACAAATTTACTCTTTTTTACTGTAAAATGACCTACTCAGCATTATATAAATATTTTCTTTAGACTTTAACGTATTTTTTCCACGTAACATTAGTTATGATAATAAATCGTTCACATCAAAGCGATCAATGAACGGAAAAAACAATATTTCCCTTAAATGTTTCATCAGATCTGTCCAGCGCGGAAGCTTCTCTCAATCTTATAAATAGTTGGTAACATCTGTACTATGAACGTTCGTTTGATAATCGATAAAATAAAGAGTTTAACATGAACGGAGTTTCTACCCACGCAACAGAACCTTAGTAATTAAAACCATTTAGCTTTAAATATACTAGAGAGTTTTTCTATTTTTATTAGCATGTTTCTTAGTATTTGCCGACCGGAAAGCGGCTACGATAAATGTCATACTAATATTTACATAATTTATACCGTGTTCGTACTCCTACGTATGGATATGCAGCTTTCAACGTGCCGAATAGCAAATTTTGCGTGTAGCTGTGATATAAACAGATTACGATGTCAGGTTTGATATGTAACTTCATAACACCATACTACACCTACTTCTTATTCATATTAGAATATAGGAGAAAAATTTACAAATTTTAAATTCCCAATAGTCACTTTTATGTACTGTCAAGTCTAACCCTTCTTGTCTGTTTTACAAGCAAGAGGTGTCAAATCTGAATTGTAATCGGCAATAAAACCCACGGGATTGATATAATTTCATAATGCTCCTGCATCCCTTAGCATTCGAGTGGCATAGCGTAATGTATGTTAGAGGGTACTGAAGGCATCTAGGGGCTTTAGGGATCTAGGGGCGCAGGGTGCGTCTGACATTGAAGTAGTGCCAATAACAGAGGTATAAATAGCGGGGGCCGGCGGTACGAAGGGCGTTACATCGGAACGAGATCGGAATATTTTGTTGGGTTGCTCGATATCGTCCCAAACAACGGATTACAATGCGGGAAGCCTCGCCGATACCGATCTCGCTACTTGATCAATTGTAGAGGCAAACAAATTTATTGTATCTACGTGAAGATATATTTGATTATTTCAGTTAAATATATGTTTTACTCTAACTGAGTTCGCTAAAGAAGGGTAGAGAAGTATTGTAGGTATATGCTGTATGTATATTTTTTGTATTTTCATAGATTTTTTCGCGATGGATCAACTGATTCAAACGACATTGTAGGTGGTTAATAACAGAGAGGGTCCCAATTTACGGAAAAAAAAAATTCAGTTTCTTTCGAAAACTGGAAAAATACAAATTCTTAAAAAAATAAGTAAAATATTTCTGATGCAATTTTCCTTTTTTTATTGAAATGAGTATTTTTGCGATGATTGGGTTTTGTAACACGAGTATAATATCAACATAGCATTCGCTGGATTAGACAAACTGTAATTAATATGAGCGCCGACTCCAGAACTATGTGCCAAACCAAAATTAAATCATTTTTACTTTGTAGTGACATAGACTGACGACGGTTGTATTTTTTATTTTAAAAAGATTGGTTGTTTTATTTCACTGTGTACTTTTTTTTTTTGGTTTTTCCTAATTTAATTAGGAATAATTTTAAATTGCTTAGCTTAATAATTTATTTTCTTCGTCTTTTTAATCGTCATATAAACGCTTAAATACTCATCAAATAATTTTTGTACAAGAAGATTTATATACTGATTCTTTGTATGATAATCAAGTAAAAACCGATTCCTTATCACATTATGCGTATAATCATCGATGTTCTTAAATTATATCAAACGTGTAACTTGACCAACTAGTTCAGAGGTGGCATTGGTATAAGCACCAAAAAAGACATAATAGGAGCCATAAATTCTCCCCTAAGAAACGAACACCCTCGTAGTAGACAAAAATGACCAGAATAAATTGGAATGGTAGTGGCAGCCGATAAAACATTCAGTTTATGGGGTGTCATATTTACATTCGGATATCGATGTGGGAATGTACTTACCTATTACTTGGTGGACAATATGCTCTCATTATTTATCATCTAAATTTGTTGTAACCCCCTCAGTAGGCACTGGCCCTAAGCTAGCTTCGTAAACAACTTTACACGTTACAAAGGGGTCGTTGACAATTCATTTTGAAGCTTGCTATAATATTTTGTTACAAATAATGACGGTTTTAATGCCTACCTGATACCTATAAGATATTTTGAAATTGTTTTCAACAAATGAATTGATTAAATTTCATAGATAATTTTAGCAAAATTTATTCATTTCGGGTATTTTAAACTCTTTAAACGTCTGGGGAGACGATTTTTTAAGTTGAAAATGTGTCCTAGCCTATTAGTGGAAAAATAACTGATTAATAAATATCTCGTGGAAGCGTGCAAAATTAGAATTCAGTATAAATAACAAAATGTCGGCGGATTACGCGGAAGGTTGTTTGTTCATTACGTAAAAGTTGTTAGGTGTAGGCACAATCTGCTAATCCAATCACGGAAGCACTTCAATTACGCTAAGCTTGTTTATGTGCGTAAGGGTGCTAATCGATTGCCAATAAATAAGACTCCTACCTATCGCTTACTGCGTAATTTTATTCACCCCGCGGACAACGTTACCTACAAGCCTGACACGACGACACATCAGAAGAATTTAAAAACTGTACGTTGGGAACGTAGGTTACGGAGGTCCAAACGGCACGACCACTGATTCCGGATGTCAGTAACTTCGCTGCCCATAATCCCATGCAAACGCGTTACGTCCAGCTATATTTATACGAAACAGGCGCGAAAACACCCCTTAAATTGTGGCTCAAGATTAGTCGGCGCTATTCCGCCGCGTTACGGGAATAGCGATGCTACCAAATAAAATGTTTAGGGTCATTTTGGCCGACAACGAGCGTAGCCCAGCTCTCCCAAACGCCGATAGGCCTATTTTACCCCACGCCCCGAGGGGAGCTATATGGCTACGCGGCTATCATAAATTTTTGGCCGCAAATTTGCAATCCTATCTTTTTGGCCCGGTGAGGGAGGCTTAACATTAACATAACTGTATGCCCAGCAATTTACCGTGTAGCTTTATGAATATCTACCTGAAATGCCGTCCGATAGAGATCCTCTTTAATTCCACGCTTTTACGGACTCGACATAAAGGAGAAATATGTTATTACTGGCATACGGACGAGCATTAATAATACACGAACCTATTTAATTTATACATAATTTTTACGAATGACTACTGGGGTTTTAAACCTGAAATTCGAGACTGCGTATATTAATGCGTTGATGTAGCGTTCAGAGATGCTCATGAGATATTGTCAGAGTTTTCTTCTTGGTGGCGGATTAATTTTTAATTATTATTGCGTCGTAGCAAAATGGCGGCGTTCAGCGAAGAACGCGGTCTGAATGCGTGAGAGACGCAATTTAATCACTGGTCTTATAACGAGGGGCGGGAAGGGAGAATATTAAACGCATTCTTGAATTATAAGGGCCCCTTAATTGCGCTTAGATATCTTCTCCTTTATTACAATTTGTATGAACTTATTTCAATGGGCGCCATATATATTTCTGAATAGGGTACGATATCTCTGAAAACGAAATCATGGGAGACAAAGGGCGGTGTTCTGGTAATTATGAAACGTTTAATGAAAATATTAAAGAAATCTTAATTAAAGTAAAATATTATAAAGCAACATAAACCAACCTAGTAACATTGTGGACACTGTTAAGTTCCTACCTTATTATATAGCTACATTCATCCGCGTAAAACATAATGCGGCCATATTGTAGTTTACAAGTACGTAAAGGCGCATACCCCCCATTCACCGCTTAAGGGCACATTACACCCTTGAAATAGGGCTCTCGTAATTAAAACGCTCTAAAGTGACAATTACGAAGTCTCACTGAACGACGTCTCCCGAGGAATGTTCATAGAATGTGACGAGTTACAGGTGCATATCTTAATTATATTCATATCCCTTTATGACTTTACCAACATACTACGCACTCACTTTTATCAAAGAGGTCATCGTATTAAAACAGAAAAGTAATAAATAAATCAAATGTTTTAACGACTTCTGATAATCATCGAAACGTAACATTTTCAAGTTACTTTAACGGTGGACAAACACAAAAATTGGTCTAAATTTTGTCTTCTTATCTTCCACACCAAACTTTCCCATGTGTCCCCAATAATTTTAATTGCGGCAATCCAATAAAGGAATTATCTGCGGCCGAGGCTACATCAATCTGACGCCCGCATTAAGTTTCATTTACAACAATTTATGCGTCCAAGTCGATACATAGGACTGTCGGTCCATAAATTGTACAGTTGAATTAATAAATGCACAATAGAACTAACGATCGCTGTCGGTGGTACCGCCTGCGACGTTGCAACGCACTGGAAAATGTAATTTGCATGCAACCCCATGGACTAACCCTTCGTATCCTTGTTCCGTTAATTCGTTATTTGTTGGACTGGCCACAGCAGCGATCTACTCTTTTATACAAGGTTTCAATTTAAAAAGTAGTCGCTACGAGATATAGTGAAATCATCGCTTAGTTCGTAGGTTGTCATACAGTTTTTTAAACTCTTGACTACTTTCTTTAGTGAATAAGCTGCTGTTTCCATTAAGGACAGTCAGTCATAAGACTGTCATTAATGGAAATGTTTAGTTTATTCTCAAATCAGATACATTGCTGACCCGTGTTGCGAAATGAAAATCAAACTGCATAGGATAGAATACGCAG
>MOOZ01000507.1:1057645-1081016 GCA_002930495.1 Cecropterus lyciades | reverse complement strand
GTTTGTGTATTCGTCTTTGTGTGTCCATGGCACCCACGACACAGGAGAAAATCCTACTGTGGGGCTATGAGTGTAGAAAGCGTTTATGTTTATGTTTAATATCGGATAAATCCATCCGACAACTCTTTGTAGCATACTATGTATGTCATAAACTAAGAAACAGGAAGCCGACATAAATAACGAGAACATGCAGTGTCACGTCCAATATTTCCAATTTTCAAAAACAAACGCATGAATACATTTTACTCATTATGTAGTTTCTACAATTCTCGACTCGTTCCCCTCTTTTCAGTTCGAGATGAATAAATCGTGACGTCAGCGAGGCGCAGATCAAAGATCGCAATGCTACAATTCGCCTCTGTTCATATGGAATTGCAATAGGGATGCCACTTTAGAACAAAAATTAAGTAATTCACAAATAATAAAAAATAAACAAAAAATACACATTGTAGATTTATTTAAATATTATCTTTTTATTTTTTTTTCTTTTTATTTTGTTTGTAGGCAAGTATTTATCTATTTTTAAATATAATTATATATTTTTTATAAAATGTATTTCTGAAATAATTATTGCAAAATTGAAAAATTTACACTTTAGTCTATATTTTAAATAAGTTATCCACTTAAAGATATAGTATGCTTTGTAAACAGTAAATTAAATTCTTTTAATCTTCCCACTCAGAAACACTACCAAATTTCACCTACAGTCGAATATAAATAAAAAGGAATATTTCAACCAGTTAACCCGTAGACAAACCAAAGCATCCAATAAATTAGCTATAACCGATGTTGACATGAGTAAATGAAGCAATTTATCACATATTCAATTATATTATTGTGATTCGATAATTTTCAATTAATAGGTCTACAACATTGTAACAAATGTTGAACTGACATCATTTGGAAGGTCGTGGTTGATTGTTTATTTTGCTATGTGATAACCCTGTCCTCAAGGCAATGTCCTTTCCCGACCGGAGTACAGAACAACATTGTGATGATTTAACTGGAGCTCACAATGAGCAAAAATAGTCCCTTCCGACTCTACTTGAAATATTAGCTCCGTACTCGAATAAATTCTCATATCTATATGAACTTAGAGACCTTTTCCTGTTTCCGCTGCCGTTTCTGCATTTATATGTCACAATTTAGTGGATAACAAAACATATGACAAATGCAAATAATCTCCAGATAAAATCATCTTTTGTTTGTCATTCTAAAAAACTGAGATTTGTCATGTTCTTATTTCCTGATAAAAAGTGGATGGGGAGATTTTGCCAATCTTCTACATATTCACCGCATCGTGAAGCAAATAACAGTCTTAAGAATAGTGAAAATGTTTTTCCCGAAACAGGCTTCACTTAGAATATTATTGAGCTTTTATTTCGTCATATCATATTATTTTTAATTATTATAAAATACGGGAAGGATTGATGAAAATGAAAAATATACCTATAGGGTGGCGAAGCGAAGCAAAAATAAAATTTGGCATGTTAAACACATTAACATAATAATAACAAGATTTTTTTTCATATATATCATCAATTAATTATCGCATTAATAGAAACTTGGAACTTATTTATTATTTTTTGATTTAAAGTTTTCTTAAATTATGCATATCGTATTTTATAGAACATTAATCTTAAGAATAGTAAATGTTACTGTAGAAATGATTATCAACAAATACCTTCACTTAATAAACAGTAAAACAAGCCGGTACTTCACAATCGATTCATTTTAGACGAATTTACATTACATAAAACCTCTCTCGGTGATAACAAACACTTAAAACCTTAGAATAACGGCCTCTGAAACTGCGGGTAACCGTGATCTTGAATAATTATGTGTGTGAGTTTAAGTTTATGTCTATTTACGAGATATGTCTTATACTCTGTATATTTTATTTTTGTATAGGAATATTTTGGTGCTTATTCATTACCATCTCGTACATCCAAATAATTTGATACTTTATAAATTGTAATAGAACAAGCGACTTCATTACGCCACATTTGTTATTTAATTAATTTTTACAATATAACCCTTCAGCCTTCTAGAAATAATTGTATTGTATCCCAAAATTAATAATCTAGCCCTATAATTTAAATTTCAAAATAGCTTAACTAAAATAATATCTATTATTTATAAGTTTCTATATAATATTCACGTAGTAGCTTAGAATCGAAAATAAAGGTATCCATCTACTCAATATTATTTTATTTACATTTTTTCGTGGGTTTATTCATAAAAATTATCCATTTTTACAATAAACAAATATCCTTTTTATTAATAATAACTATCCAATGCTACTATAGAAGCTATTGCCTAGCAGAGCCCCGTAGCATGGAATCTATAGCTGTCTCCTGCTGAGGCACTTTGGTCAAGCTTGAGCTATACGAGCCATATCTATCTACGTATTTTGATTTGTTTAACGACGATAAACATATTTTACCCATTGTTTTTACAAGTAAAAATAAATTTCAAAGAGACTGAATGAATTATTTTTAAAACGGCTTAAGTGAAATTTATAGGAATATCTAGTGGAGGGTTTGACTACAATATTTTGACTAGTTTTGTCTAAAGTTTCTACTAATGTCATTATTCCTTGCAATAAATCAGTTGTTAGGTATGAATTAATTATCAATAATAAATTATTATTACAACTTATTTGTGATAAACATTTTTTACATATATAAATTGATTTATAGTTTAGATCGCTATTTACCAAATTCCATTTGCTTTCATAAGAAACTAAAATGAGCTACTTAATAAATAACTCGTGAAGTAAACTCGAAAGGAAACCACAAATCAAAACACCGGTAACGTCAAACACGCTCGGAAAATTGCTTCACCAAGATTATTTTTCAAATTTCGATCACGAACTATTTTAAGATGGCGTCACGCACTTGCCCGAATGTGACCGATTATGCACGAATGAGCCGGCAGTTAAATTTGCTTGGACATACGGTCATAACTACGGAAATTTAATAGCACAGTGCAAACCTAGATCTAATATCTATTAATCTATCATTTTACTTAACAATATTACCCTATAAAACTGAATACAATTTTGATGTTTACCTTAATGGTATTTGATTAACCCAATGACTTAAGAAACGTATTAATATTTGCCATATATGGGGATAATGCTACTAAGGCAATAAACGACTGGTATTAAAATTAAAATGAATGAAATGCCAATTAACTAAGTATTAAAACCGATATTTAAATTCTTATATTAATATCTACGTAGAAATTGTAGCGCCCAGTCTTAACCGGTTTCTTGATGAAAAGATAATATTTCTATTTAATATATTCATATGAATAGTTATTTTATGGACATAGCAATGGCGGTTCACCTGATTTATACTAGTCTCTGCAGCGCATTGATACTGTAAAGCAGCCAAAAATGATAGAAATAGACCTAAAGTATAATACAAATATGTTAATTTTCTATTAAGGCTAAATTTCAACACCTTGTACAAATAAATATTAAACTTACAATACCCTTAAAATAGAAATACACTTCTTCTTTAAAATGCCTCGATGGTGCCGCTACTATCAGAAAATAAGAGTTCAACCACCTTTACAAGTAATATTTCAATGTATTCAAATTATTGTACAATAAAATATGAAACATTTTTATTGTTTGTTCGCAACAAACATACCTTTTCAATTAAACAATATGTAGAAGCTAAACCGAAGTTACCCGATCTATAAATAACATCTTACTAAGTAACATTCTCTTATATTTTACGCCGAGCCCTTAATATTCCACTCCAACGAAGTACATTAATCAAAGGTATTGTAGAACTGGTTTAGTACAAAGGTGGTCAGGTTTATACAAAGTTAAATAAAATAAGCAAGAACATTATGTGAGATTTATTTAGAAGAAAAAATACTGTAAGGAGGTCTTGTCGCAGTATGTTTAGTCGCCCCGGTGTCGGCCCACAATATATGGCTCTAAACTCTAATTAATGCTACGCCTTCGTTCTTCGAGATATATTATTGTGCGGCTGGAACCTTTTAACATGCTTTTTGTAACTTCGAGATTAGAAATAAATAATTGCTGCCTACCCTGCCTTTTATCTTGTGAGTTATCTCGATTCGAAAATAAAATGGTTTTAAGAAATACCTACAGGTCTCCTTAATTAAACGGAGTTGGGAATTTAAAAAACAATGGAAAGGAACTTGATGTCTGTATCGTGTAGCTCACGATCTATATCAGTTCATGGAAATATTTTGTTTTATATTACTACAAAGCATTACTTTTTATATGCCAAGTCCGGGCAGAGACGCTCCCGGAACTACAATACCTACGTTGAAAATAATGAAACACAGCTGACAGGAGGTGCCATAACGCCCGTTGTCATGGCAACGCCGTGAAGGGTGGCCAACCTGACTCGCTAACGTGTTGCGAGTAGTAACAAAAGCAGCAAAAGTTTCCCCTCTACGCAAGCTGATGTAGACTCTACATTGTCTGGAGAGGGATCAGTTTCAAATAAAAACGTGAAGTAGTTACGATCTTACGTTAATTTAATTGGGCTATCGGGACGCCTGCATTGTATTTTGGGTTCCATCTTTGCTTTTTAAAATTAGAATGGCTATCGCTATCTCTTTTCAGCGCGTCTCATTTCTAAATTTGCTCTCTTCTAGCCACACTTGTATAATTATTCCATTCTCTATTTATGTCATTTTAAACAGTTTTAGTTTTCCGTAATAAGCACGGGCAGTAAATGTTGTTACGGCAGTAAAAATGCAGTAACGAAAATTTATGGCTCATATAAAATGTATCTCTTTAGGTTGAATCATATTATTTATACATCGCACATAATAAAAATTTGGGAAAATTACGCTTAAACGTTTTTAAGTTCAGCGTAACTTGGTTAGTGGTTTTTAATTAACAGGATGTTGTTTTGTAAAATGCGTCCTTTGTTCTCGACTTAAATGAACAATTAAACTAAGTTATCCACCTGTCAGTAATAAATTAAAATAACAAATGTTCGACGCACTCGCTTGCATTCATTTCAATTTAATTAAAAATACCAATTACATTGAGTACCAAATGAATTTGTTTATCTTTATTTCTCTTAAATTATTTAATTTTGATACGTAAAGATTATGATCAAAGAAACAAATGTACCTATCGTCAATTACATTACAAACATACATATAGCGCGAAATTAGAAATCTAAATGAATATTTGATACGATTCGAACCTTCAACTCTTCGCATACTTATCAGGCAGCATGGTAACCGTATGTTCTTAGATAAACTGTATAAAAATAGTAGAAGTACAACAATACTAGTAACAATAGTACATACTGATAGTATGAGATTTGTGTCAATTCTATGCAACTCTATAGTACTACATATTTGAATAAATATTTAATATTATATTTAAAACAGTTATAATCTACAAAATATAAAAATGCATACCTTAACTGTTAATTTTAATTACAGTGGCTATAATATTTTTATATGGTGATTACATGCACCGAATCTGGAATACATTATAATAATATCTCCACAAAAATAAAGTGAATGCATATTTCATTTCAGTGAAGTAATTAATCCTACAAACCATGAATCTCATCCCTGCGTCCTACTGTTGGTATATAAATAAACGAGAAGCTTGTCTTAGGAATAAATACTTTCCAAAGAATATATTTTTTAAAATTTAATATTAACTTTTTAGTTCTTTAGTTAGTTTTAAGTGTACAATTTTCCTTTTTTCTTTAATCTAACTAGGAATTCGACATAACCTATAGAATGATTCTATAGAAGATATCTTCGGTTAAATCTTTCAACAATATGACACATAGATTATGAGAGATTTTCATTGAGAATAACCTCGTTTATCGTATAATAGTTACTCTCCAGCGGTTGTTATATTGTCTAAGGTTTGGTGTACATGGTACATTCCAGGCGACTCGGTTGGTCCACTATCAATTTTATACACGTTCGGAACCTATTTATCTTGTCTTATTTATTGGCTGACTCAAAAACCTGTTTGAGACCCAATCTGGAGCCGACATTTACCGTCTATGTAGAATTGGCCTTATACGCATATATTATGTAGGATACCTGCCCATGGAAAGGATAAAATATAGTAAGGTGGCTAATAAACCTATATATGTGACAACGTTTGATAGATAAAAAGTACTTATGGTTAGACAACAGCCCAGTAAGTATTCGTTTATTACTTGGTGTCTATTCTACTTGACTTTGATTTTTTTGAATTTCTAATATTGTTTGAAATAAATCGGTCGCAGTACCAAGTATAAGAACCTTAATTCTCGATTTGGTAACTCGATGACAGTTACGTGACCGAGTACTCAGTGCGTAGGTATAGTAAAGGTACCTGACCTGACGAAAATCGGTAGTCGGTCATATATATACATCTTTAGCTACATCTGTACTGGCATACTTTTCAGATCACTATTTTATTACAAAATATACAAAAAGCATTAACCTACTTATGATAAAATCGCAATAGATATCCAAATCTACTGCAGTATTTTATGATTAAATTATGATATAAAAATAATATTAAATATCAATAAATCAACATAATATAAGCAATAAAAAATATTCTCCTTTTTTAAACTGATAGCAATAAAGGGTTGAAACTTTCACAGGTTCCTAGAAAAAGAAGGGTCTACAAAGAGACACACCTTACAAAGCATTAGAAAGTTGCGCAACCCTTCTTTGCTCAACCCTGATTTTTTTGTTCAGATTTCTTTTTAGAAAGCGTTCTATTGTTAGTCCGTGGACCATAAACTGTCCTTAACCCTTTCCGTTACTTTTTTGAATATATACCTCCGTTTTTTATAACGAGGGTCAGACAACGGCTTGTTTGTTCACAAAAATCTTAAACTACGACGTCGTTAACAAATTTTTTTTACTCTCAATTCTAAACCTATAAAATCCGGTATTTGATCTACTTTGAGGCTGGTCTCAGTAGCGAATGACTCTAAAATTAACTTTAGTGCTGCAATAAAATATTAATGAGCTATTAAAATCTAAGATGGTATAAAAGTGAAATTTAATGGCTTGCTCGAAGCCTTCGCCGTGCAAATCCAACCGCGAGATGCAACCCGATGATATATGGAGGCAATAAATTGATTTTACGAATCTAAATTTGCATTTGCCTGAATTTGTTTATAATAAATGTGCCATTCCACACTTTTTATTTTGCAAACTTTTATAATTTAAATTGAAATTCTGTTTGTTTTCAGGTCCAAATGGATGTCCGCGACGGCGAGGACGACAGACTTACACAAGGTTCCAGACACTAGAACTAGAGAAGGAGTTCCACTTCAATCACTACCTGACGCGTCGACGTAGGATAGAAATAGCGCACGCCCTTTGTCTGACAGAGCGTCAGATAAAGATATGGTTCCAGAACCGACGCATGAAGTTAAAGAAGGAGTTGCGCGCAGTGAAGGAAATAAACGAGCAAGCTCGCAGGGAGAGAGAGGAGCAGGACAGAATGAAGCAGCAGCAACAGGAGAAGCAGGCCAAGCTCGAGGGCCAGCACCACGGCCATCACGTGACTCATCACCATGACCCCATGAAAATGCCCATCGACAAGGGCTCCAGCGACATCCTCAAAGTGAACAAGGTGCCGACGTAAATCGCCTGCACCGTGCAGGAAATCCTGACTGATACTGTACCATATAGTGTGAATACATGAATGGAAGTGTTGCGTCCATACGGACCGCGGGCACCGTTAGTCGTCTCGTATCCACTAGTTTTATGTTTTGCGGCTGATTTAGTAGAAATGACGCCTCGTTGTGGAGGCGTTCTGTGACTTTTATTGTATTAATGTTCCTTTAGTGCGAAGGACTTGCCTCGTGTCGTTCGCTGGTGGACAGGCTGGTGATGTGCTTTAAGCATTTATTTTGTTGCCATAACCACACCATGTATTGCAATAATATTTTACTAAACTTTACAAAAGCGTTAGTATCGCTCTAAGATTTAAATAGAAGCCCGAGTGAATTTCGGTATTGTTAGTTAAGATTTTAAATCTGTGAATCTCATAGTATTTATTGCTACCACTTACTTTAATTCATTATGTTATATTTTTTATTAATAGATATTATATTATGTACATTTTGATGTATATTTTATTATTTGTCCGCTGTTAGCGGGCCGGTTATGTTTTAAGGTCACATTTTTTTATGATTGTAAAATTGTTGTATTTTATCGATTGATTTCAAAAGTTACTTTTATTATTTAACCAGATTGTGATTCACTTCCGTAGTTAAGTCCTTGCATTGTTGTTTGGTTTAAATCTTTATTTGGATAGCGTAATATTATCAACAAAATATTATATAACTATTTCATACATTAATAATTCCATAAGGGCGTTAAACGTATGTCTGTAACAATATACGTATCGAAGTACAATTGCGAATAGGAATTTGTCTTAGTGAGTGTTGTTTTTGTACTATCTTCAGAAGTACTAATTGTATTGTGAGGTATTTTTTGATAAAAATCTTAAAATGATTCGAGTCCAAAATCGAAAATAGATTTGAGGAGAGTCATTACGATAAATTGAATCGGAACCGCATACGAAATGCTGTTCGTGTTAAAATTCCCAGTCATCTGATGTTCAAAATTATATACGTAACAATGATACATATAATAACAATAATGTGACTAAAATAAATTTTACATGTAATTTTAAAGTTGCGTAGCTTAAGTGTAATATACATAGATAATATTACGATAGGTTTGACTTTATATGAAGTATTGCTAAGAAACTACTTGTAGTTACACCAGCTTCGTTGTATGAGGGTGGATTGACAATGGTCGCGCCATTTTTCCCCACCTGAAAATACAGTTCTATCTTCTACGTTTCTGAAAACGATCAAACGACTATTCTATAAGATGAATAGGATATTGTTAGTGAAAAATTCTTAATAAAACCTCATATTACCGAAATAAATGTTAAACAATAATAGACGCGGAATAATAAAGAGGAAACTAAACTTGGGATTAGATCGAATTGATGCAAACGGACAGTTTCATTAACAAGATATCAGCGTCATATTCCATTTGCTTACAATTCCATATTGTGCCAAAATATATTAAAATAATTTAGCATCGTATTTAAATTTGGTTTTCGTATTCACATCGCCACTTGAACAAAACTCATTCTCTCCTAATTCTCGCTTATAATCATGCACTATTTATTTATAATTGAAACAAAATTAGAAGGTTTAAAATTAGTGTTGATAGTCACCATTATACGTAAATTAATGTCAGGGTAGAATTAATGAAAGTAATAAATTAATATGTGTATGAGAATTCTAAGTCTTCGCTTAATTTTGATAAATCATCTCTCAATAGGTATCTGTCCACTGTATTCAGTCGAATATTATTAAATATTATATATCCGTAGCAGTGTTAAACTTAATATTAAATTAATGTCGTGATATCATTAGCACAAGATGAAGTCCTGTGTAGTTGTAAGAGTTCAACAAGTACATTTTATCTTATTCAAGAATGTCCATGTAATTCTAATAATTTATAATCGATATTCTTATTTAATGCTACTTTATACCTTATTTACATGAAAGCAATAATTAGGACTCGAATAAAACCATTATAATTGACCTTTTTTATTAACATAATTTATATTAATAATATAAAAATACTGTCCACGCGACTAATAACATTAATTAAAAAATCATAAGAACATTATTTTGATTAGAATTTTACATTTTTATTGACGGCATTCGATATTAAAGAGCAATATCGAAGATGGTCGAGTGCAATAATATGGTAACGTTTGCATTGATCAGATGTTGTGTAACTAAAAATAAGGTTGTCATTAGTAGGAATAGACCTTAACCAATCTTACTTTACCTAAATTGAGGATTAAAATTGAACAAAATGTACTTAAGTAACTTCGATATAAGTAGGCTTTATAAATTATAATGCATTAGTTTATGGATATCGTAGACACAATAATTAAGCGTAAACAAACCCGGCGGTGAAGTATTTGATAAAGCGCTTAAACCTATTTAGTAACGTAATTATTGTATCGTGATTAAAATTAAATTGCTTCTATGAACGAAGAGGACGTACACACGAAACTTAGAAGTAGAGATGTGCCGGATGTATAAAACTAAATGTTATTGATCCGAGACGTTTCCATATCCCTGGTTATATGCGTATTGATAAAAAAGAAATCCATGTTTGATAGTATCTACAGAACACGTTATTTTTGCAGTTTTATACTTTTTTTATTTTTATAAAATTTATTTACTTGCCAGACGATTGAATATAATGACGTATTCACGTACGTACGTAATTGTCTAGCAATCTAAACATAACAAGAACAAAGATATTCGTATATAACCGTTCAATTAATATGGCTTTTACCACGGATCAAGATGATCCGGCACATAACTATTAATTAAAAAATATAAACGCCACGTGTGTATACGAGTTGCGACAAAATTGTTATTTTTACATTGCATATAATTACTATTTTATACTTCGTTTCGTTAATAAGTCGATTTAATGGTTGTTCCTTTCGTTTTAATGGGACTGTGCAAAATTAGAATTCGTTCTGGTAATGGATCTATTAAGTTTCGCCATAAACAATAGCTGAAAGTTATATCTATATAACGATATTTGTAAGTATGTACGTCCAATGATTTATGTCAGGTTCTTTATTGTTTCTGCCTCGTAAAGATCTGTAGATAATTCACGTGAAACAATGAGCAATTTGCTAAATAGATTATATACGTCCTCCATCCATAATGCTGTCTTGCCATATTGCTAGTGTTTCGTAGGCTATAGGTATTATCGTTAATACCTAGCTGATTTAGATTTCAATATTTATTTTATTTTTAACATTAACGCCATTCAGAACAATCCCTCCTTTTATTTCTTTATAATTGTGTTATTGTATCCGAGTTATTTCGATTCAAAATTTATAACTTGTTTAATTTTTACTTACATTGTTACGTTATTATTTACCTACCTTTTTATTTTCATTGCGTTAATAAATTCCGTTCTGTTAGGTTATAATTTTAAACGATCAATTTATATCTTAATATTAATATAGCTATGTATGTATGTACCTATATCTATATTTTTGAAAATAGTTATTAAATTGTCTTAAAATTAAGTAACTGTAAATAGTTGTGAAAGTTTATGTGGCGAATTATTTTTTGTTCATATTTCCGTTTTATGTTACGTATTTATGTAATTAGAAGTTTCGTACTGGTATCACTCGACTACATCATAACAGACCTTTTGGTTTGTTGAAAAACAGATTTTATTGATAAAATCTTTAAAAATAGGTACTCTTCTTTTGCAATCGGTTTTATACCAGCTTTACCTATTTTTAATGAATTTTATCATAATACCTAGATATTAACGTACGAAGTTACAACTAAAAATAATCACAAAAGAAAATTCATAAAATTTAATGACAAGTTTTACGTACCTTACCGCTTTAGGTACATACGTTGGTTTATAGTTGAACGGATTTGCGGTTACCCGAAGGTCTTCAATGTGGTCTAGTGCACAAGTACGATACATCCTGACTGTGTCGTGGTAAAATAAAATAAGCAAAATAGTTGGGTGATTGTATATGAAGCCCGCATTCAATATTGTAATATTAATTTCGAAAATTCAAAAGAATAAAGAGTTAATAAAATGTATGGCTATTTAATTTGAGTTACGTATCCTAATTTATAAGCAATTATCTTAAGTCTCTATATATAATTTCCCTTCCTTCCTGCTAAATAACCATTTGATAACGTTATAAAGCTGGTAACTTAACTTCCTTGAATCTTCCAAAATTATCAATTTGGTTGATGTAAGGCAGTTACGCTTCCTTACATCGATCAAATTAATTTTGGAAGAATAATAATGATAATTTTGGAAGATTATTTTCAATTTTCCACGTAGAGGCTTTCCATCGCATAACTTAATAAGTTATAAGCAACCATCGCATCATTTAATAAGTTATAAGCAAATATCAAAAGTAAAGGTCTATTGACATAACTGGGTAAAAGTTAACGTGTCTTCTTTATTAGCTTCATTAATTTATCATCACAGTTCCAAGACATAGCGCTAAATTGTATAGTTTTAATAAGTGATAATAGAAATTATGATATCGTAGATTAATGTTTGAGACAAAATATTTTTTATGTTTTCTTAATTTCTTTAAAGTTTTCTCGCTAGGTTCAGCTTTTTGGTATAAATATTTCTCAAGCGACACCTTTGATTGATACCAAAAAACGGTGGTTCTTTATATTGTACTACGATTCCAGTATAAGTAAATATTGTCTTGTACACAAAACAATTCAATGAAACGTCGTATTGAAATATGCCTTTGACTTTGTACATACAGTATGTGTTGTTAGTACATTTTATGTTTATTAACGACACTCAACAATCCCCATTATATCTCTTGATAGTTTTTAAGTAGCAAACCAACAAGCAGTTTACCTGATGATCGGCTACTGCCGCTCACTGACATTTTTAGTCAACCCCAGATAAGATCAGTCTTACCTAAAGTTGCCCGCAGATGTACCAACTATCATACGTCCCTGAGGACTAAGTTGGCACACTTTGGATAACTATGTCTCTTACCACACCTATCAGATTAAAACACAGCAACGTTTAACACTGCTGTTATTAGGAATACTAATTATAATTTATATAATATATAATGTATATAATATACTAAGTAAAATCATTATAATAATTATAAAGAACACTTAGGGATTTACAAAAATAAAAAAAATAAAAATATGCAACTCACTAGTCCAAGCTTGAGTTTGTTTCGGTGGTGTGGAGTCCGCAATACTCAATACACTTACAGCACATTGAAAAATTACAAGACCTTTCACAAGACACCTAGCATTCCACACCACTGGTATATCTCTCGTGGTATAGTATATTTCGTATAACGTATTTTAGCATGATCTCGCCCCATAATCATCGACGGCTGCTCGATATTACCTTTCTCAAAAAATTCTTGTCTGTAGACATAGTTTGCAGTGAGTTACTAATACACACAAACACAATACAATACATACAAAGCTCCCTCGATCCACGACACCCTATCACCAAAATATTACATGTTCCAGCAAGCACGACTAATGCCCTCAAACATTTTCCACTACCGCGAATATGTTCTGAGTACAATCGATTATCTGCGTCAATCAATGACTTACCTAGACATTTTTCATGATTCAAGCTCAGGCCTGAAAAAAACTCACTACACATTTCTGCTCGTGACTTGCCGTAGATTTTAATTGTTCTTTTGTTATTTTATTATCTTCTATATATCTATATATCCAATTTGTTTCAATTCTTTTCATTAATAGACATGCTAGGCCTTTCTGGTGACCGATGTACGCATTTATAATTGGCATGCATACTATCAGAGTATCTGTATAGAAATAAGTTGTTGGTATGTCTAATAAATAAAATTAAAATAATATATTAGGCAGAAATAGGTGTACCTCCGGAGTCGAAGCACAATGGGGTTCTGCTATCTTCAATACAATGTAGTGTAACAAATAAACCATTTATAAGTTAGCAATGAACTGTTACTAAAAGTGATCTTATGAAAAATATATATTTATACAAAATTTTGAATTAGAATATTTATCCTAAAAGAGACATCGTTTAATAGGCAGTAAATGAAAGTCTACTTCAGTCATTAAAATGTAGTACCTATAAAAATAATTTCGACTGATTTTGAAGTAAGCTAGCAGGAAGTACCTATATAGGTTTGGGTACCCTGAGGTATTCCTTAAAAAGTGATTTTAAAATATGGAATATCCTTAGTTACATACCTTCAGTTTATTGAAAATAGTTCCGTGTGATAAGAAATTCCGTCTTATTCCGATCAAAGCCTAGGTACGTCTTCTCACCTTGCGCCACCAGTTTATTTTACTTTTAAATAAATAATTAATATATTATTTTTTTACAAATTTAATATCTGATAACAGAGCAACGGCAAATTTACTTAATATTGTGTTTCATGTGAAATAGGATTTATGGTGATAAATAGTATGTTTATAAAAAAAAATATATTATTTTAATAAATCAAACTAATACAAACAATGGTTGTAATGTAATATAGTAAAAATAAGGGATGTTTGTAGAAGAAACGTAGACATCAGGGAAGCTACGTTATAGGTTAGCTACGCTTTTAATGGGAGATTTTAAGTCAAGCTTAAATTATCTTACAAGTTAATTTCAAATCATACATAGGTAAGTATTTTGTGGTACACAAAAAACCCTGATTTGTACTTACATGATGGGACTGACAAAATATACTAAATCTCTATAGGGGTGGTGTTAGTACCTAGATTAGGTTTATGTTTCAGGTCCATAAACGGGCCATACATTCATATATCTAATATAGGAAAGACGCAAACATAAATTTAAAAAATAAGAATGAAATAAGAATTCCTATTTAAGGTATTTTGATGCCAGATACCTAATTTTAAATTAATAATAAAATTTTAATTTAATAAATAAAAAAAAAAATCTCTAAAAACTCTGTCTACATTATACGTTTGCTGCTACAATGCTCACTATAAAACTATCAAAATATCCTGACCTAGACCTTGTCCTATCATAGGAAACATTAAACATTTAAAGAAAACTACTTCACCATCCAAACCCAATTCATTTGATACTTGTAAATTACCACACGTGTCGCTAGTGAACTGAAATTTGCTATTTGAGGCTACTTATTTTTTGGGGTGTCTCTTGTCAAGACCTATTTAAAACAATATTAATTCCCACCGTAACTAACATTCACACTGTCGGCAACTCGTTCTTATGTCGTCCCTGTCTCATAATTCACGATAAAAAAGAAAAGCCATCGCCCCGAATAGTTAAATGCCCCTAAATACCAATAACGTTTGTCGGAGCCCCGCCAAAAACAAACCATGAGTTATATCCATAATGTAATGTATTCCGCCATTTTCCATTCTCTACAGACACTGGTGCTGTCAAATAAATTTCAGACCTACGGAATTCACAATAGGTGGGATCGTCCTGTATTGGATTGAGAATCGCGTAACAATCCACTCACTTTTTAAAGTAAAAGCTACGCGAAACGACATGAAGTCTCAAGCGATTTTGCACTTAAATCAATGAACAATTTTTTGCACCGACCTTTCAAGCTACCTTTGGCTTATAGTTTTTGTTGACAGTTTTTCGAGTGCCCTATCTTTTAACATTACATTTATGGCGGCTGATATCGCATGGTGTGATCGTAGCAAATTCTAATGGCGCTTAAGAATCACCATTATTATCTGCCAAAACAAATCTACTGCAGTACAATTGTTGTTACGAAAATAATATTCCATTAACCTTTAAAAATATAGTGAAATTGGGAATAATTTTTTTGGAAAATTACGCAGTTTAAATTATAATCCTATTGGTAGGGAGACGATTAAGCGACGATACGTTACTCTGATGGCCCAGACTGGACCAATTTCATGGTCTAACGCTCTCTCCCTGCACCAAAAACTCATTACGTATAAAATTCATATTGCTATGACAAATATTTCAGGATGGACCAATAAAACTAAAAAAAATCTAATGATTCTAATTCTGTAACTTTAAGCATTAGCTACTGTATTTTCATGTAGATTGCGTTATTTTTTTTCATGTTGGAGCTCTTTGTGGTTTGACTTCGGAGGCATCATAGCCACATTTAGTATTTCGCCTTATAACTAATGGGTTTAGCGTTGGTGTGTTCTGGATTAAAGGGTAAGATAGACATACTCACACGAGACATTTTACCTTAGTCCTTAAGTGCAAGAACACTACTGCCAATTTCAGGTAAGATTCGGTGGCAGTGGTTATTTTCCACCAGATGGACTCTTCATCTCTTCTTTCGTTTGCTACTACTTTAAAAATATATTTAATTTCCATGGAAAAAGTTACACGTAATACAACCCCGTCTGAATTGAACATGGCGACTGCGATCCGCTTGCAAACTATTCCGGATACGATAGAAAACTCCATTCTTTTATTTTATTTCGCTTTTGTTTTTATTCGATCAGGGAAATTGTTTCGATTCTGTATGTAAAGTTTTGATTGGAAGATCGTTGTAGATGGATATGGCTGGTAATTTTTCAAAGGGAAAATGTTTACTCGGAGCAGATTGAGGCTAGCAGATTGCCCTATTTTTCATAGACATTTCGATGTAGTGGAATCAAGTAGCGCATGTGAGTTGAAGGCGTTAGGTTTTAGAAAAGTGCTCTTTGGATTTTTCTATGTCTTGTACGTACCTAATTCCTCCGTGTAAAATTGCGCGCCTTCATATAGTTTTTTTTTTAATAAGATTTTTTTTAAAGTGATCGAACTCATTAGTGCTTTATTTTCAAGGTTAATAATAAAAAAATGATACATTGCTATAAAGCGATATTTGAATTTTTTATTTTGGTTTTAGTTTTGCGGACACTATTTGTCCGCAAAACTACTTACCTATAAGAATTAAGTGAATTCTTAGGTTGGGTTATGAATTTTTAATCTAACGTTATAATAAATATTTTTGGTATGATTTACCTACTCATAGAAGAGCAGACCAGTAATGACCAGGTCATATCACATTAGCCGTCACTTAAGTGCTTGAATTTTTAGACTAGTTACGCGTCGTAATGATCAAACATCTACCGTAATTGAACCTGCATTAAAACCTGTGTTTCACATTTTCAGTAATGTAACCAATAAACGAAACAATAACCAATAAAAGACATAGATAATTTCTATGGCGTAATATATATTTATGATAATGCAGTTAATATATTAATGTGAGTAGATCTACATGAGTAATAAATGAGGGTAGATTCTTAGAACAAATTTCCCAGTGCGGATATCAACTGTATGTTCAAAGAGATGGCTGCGCGAGCTTTCCTCTGTCAGTTTGTGTGTGTTATTTCAAATTTAGTGCAAGTTATGTAAAGTATAATGGTGTTTCAATGTATGGATATATGCACGCGTTCAAGAAACGCAAACACGCAAACAAACCGTTGTTTGTTAAAATGCAGGTAAGAAATGATTTTCCTCTTTCATACAAACATTCAACACCTATTTAAACCCGTTGGGGGTTGAATTTCTTAAAATCCTTTCTTATTGCTCACTTACATCCTAAAAGAAACCCCTGTACCAAATTTCAAGTTTCTAGGTACAATAGTTTTGGGCTACGCGTTGATATATAAGTCAGTGAGTCGGAATTGCCTTTTATACCTAAATTATATATAGATAGGTAAATAATTTAGGTGTTAAACCATATCTTAGACTTTAACTATTCAAAATGTAAGCAATCTTGGATTTAAATGTTTTTACATTAACATTTACGTCTGATAATGCCGTATCATTTTTAAACCAAATTTCTAAATTTATGCATTTCAAAATTATATATATAATAATAATAATACTCTTACAAGCTTATATTTTAGAATTCATAGAAGCAATTTTAAAGTACTTAGGAAGAGATAAAATTCCTTGATATGCTGTATTTATTTAAAAATATATAAAAAATAAACATTTAAATTTGAAATTAAAAATTAAAGAAACACATTAGGCGCGTTTTTTTTATGATAATATAAGTTTTATTAATATAAGCATTTCAGTCTCACATCTATTCACGAATCAAGCTTTATAGAAACGCAAGGAAACATAAAACTTGAAAACTGCACACGACTGTGTAAATGACCAGTACGAAGCTTTGTCCGTTGTTAGGTACCTCAAACTACATGATTGAAGTATCTATAAAATTTTACGTCCATAATAACATAACGTTCAAGAATCACCAGTTCATGATGCCGCCATTGCGAGCTTCACACAAACGTATCCACGTTTATGATCCCGAAGTACCCACTACACTACAGCCTGTGTTTAGTTGAGGATGAAATTGTCTGAGCCTGAATTTCGCTAGAAATTTTGCATCCTATAACAATGAGGTGGAAGGCTGTGGCTTTTAAACGTTTGTGAAATGGTGAGAATCTTATACGAGGCGAAAATCGCATTAATGCTGATGTAACATTTGCTAAATAATTTTTCAACATTTTAAAGTTAAAATACTAGTATGGACTTAATGTTACAAGTACCTACTCATAATCTTTCACGTTATCTAACGTTGAATTAATATAAATAGGTATACCTGCCATTTACTTAATATTGCTTTTTGCATATCTTAAAGATACTTTTAAATAATTCTGTCATATACTGACAATTATAAGACAATATATGATTTATTATTATTATAATAAATTTATTCATTATTTCTACAATGTAATGAGTATTAAAGAATAAAGGGCAAACCTAAAGCCAAGTACAGCCTGAGTGGAATGAATGTAACCTCTAGTATAGTGTTATTTTAATTATATTAGTCTTATAATAAGCGCAACAAAACAGAATACTTGAATATTGTATTGACCTTTTAATTATATTAAAAAATAAAGTAAATCTTATTCCACGATACTGCAGGGAACTAGTGGTTACTTGATCTAGAAAGTAAGACATATCGTGATGTTAAGACATCGGTTCAGTCTGACAGTTTGAATCGTTAGCCCATACTCATATAATATTTCAAATAAAATAGATAAACGTAATTACAATTTTTAAAGACACGTAGATGTTATAAAAATTTGATTATTTGTTGCAAAGATTTTTTGAAATTGAAAATAATTATAATATAAATTTATTAGCCAATCTTTTCGATATTCATACGTATATATATTCTAAAATTACTTACATACAGAAAGTGTGCAATTGACACTTAAACTGGTGTCAATGACATGAACATTGAAATAGAATATGTCCTCTTAGCATTTACTACCTAAAGTCAATCACAAGTGCATCACTACACCTCAATTGGAATACGTCGTAGCGACGATTCAATTAAGATTTAATGAAAGATAATATCCAATAATGAACTCATATAAGATCTCCTTCCACCTTATGCACTTACATCAGTGGATACCGTTATATTAACTTATAGGTACTTGGCATATAACACAGTATGATTAAATCAAGCGGACCGTAAAATACTAATAACGTTATTTCCCATAATAATGTTACCTAATTGTTTTACAGATTCTGTTATAGACTATAGTAAAATTACACTATTAATAGCTCATTTTATAGCCTGAGATTTAATTATTAATCTTAAATATAAACGCAAAAAGCAAACGCAAGGAGGTAACATTTGCAATTAAATACCTGTTACAAAGTAACGATATGTTACATTATCTATATAGGTAAGTGTTATATTGTGATTTATTACTTACACATATGTATATTACATACGTTTGTTGGAAATTAGCTTCCCTTTGTTTAACCTTTAAGTAATGGGTGATAATCAACAGTAATACTTGGAAAATGCTTTGATGAAGTTTTGTTAAGGAACAATAATAAATTATAGATGAAAAAGTGACAGAAAATATTTTTCTCATGAAAGCGTGTTTTTTTTTTACTTTACTACGCCCATGCGATATACTTAAGGTGAAAAGTAATAAAAATAAAATTTGAATGCCACTTAATACTACTACCATTTTTTACTACTAAATCCTTACAAGCATAGGTATATGTTAGTTTAGACATTGTTAGTAAAACTCAAGCAGTAGGTAAGTAGAATCTATCTAGTTACCTCCTGTATTATGAAATACTCTGAAAATAAAATCCAATGGTAAGGTATTATTTTAAATTCACATCTAAGCAAGTTGAGATGAAAACAATAGCATAAACTGATGCGATGTTGTGACCTCGTCCCAGAGCTACGACTGCGTCACTGCAGTGGGTAACTATCGATTGAACTCACTTGTCTGTTCCCTTTGCTGGAAGCTCCTAATACTGAGTAAATTACAGATACCTAAGCGGGAAGAACCTATCCATTTCACCCTATATATTTTAGGAGGAAATTGATTGAATGATTTCTAGATAGTTGCAGGTAGCTTTACAATTGTCGAATAATTTAACTGTATTCGAGTTTTATATGTCTCCATATAAGATCCGAACCCAGTAGTTTAATTTTGTAAGTCTCTTTCAGAGTATTTTCCAATAGGTCCATTAACTGACACACATCAGTATCATATAATTACTTTTAAATACATATTAATATTAATTTCTACGCGACATTGAGACCATTTAGGTACTTATGATAATATAGTTAATCTCAGTCGTATCTACGAAATTGATAAGGTACGTAGATACGTTCTGCAAACTTGGATAATTAAAAAAAATAAAACCCAATAAACAAAATATACTAATAGTCGACCCTATAATTACATAGGTAAGTATCTACTCATTTTATGAATTTCAATGGAGAAATAGCCTTAACGTAAAATACTATCGTCTATGTATTAGGCAACTATAAGTTTAGTAGGTACCTGGGTATGGTAGGTATATACCTGGGATAAAAACGTGCGAAGTGAACAGTAGACGATACCCACCATACATAATACTAAAAATTATAAATATACAAAATGATCAAATTTTCTTTAAGGCCCATACTAATAAATGTTTTTATGTCCATAGAATAATGTAAGGTTTTAAAAAGATATTGTATAGTGCATTTTATGTAAACCATTAATCATACCAATATCATTGCTATGTAATAAAGGTTACAAAAATAATAATAAAGGTTACAAAACACTAACGAAATAACAATATCGGAAAAACCGTTGTCAAAAAAACGAATATATTTTTAAGGTAGATTGAATCCGAATGCAAACTGCACAGGAAATGCTAGAGCTTACCTTCTGACCGGTAGCGTCGCTTTGCGTCTGCGCGAAAACTTGCTAATAGTCACATTGATTTTGCAGATAGCAGCCAGGTCGGAACCCACCTCCCCAACTAACTACATCAACGATCCGTTATACCCCGCCACTCGAAAAACGTCTCTATTGACGGTTCAAAAACGAGTAAATATCTCGAAACTCATTTGGTAACTCCAAAATGGAAAATATTTATGAATACGACATTTGGTATTGGTATTTGGTTCATACTACTTCATAGTAGTTCTTCCATACCACTTCAGAGTACTTCACAGTGGTCAAATATGCACACGATCTGATATGTAATGGTGTCTTTGGTAGACATCTAGAATCAAATAAGTGCAACAGAAATCCTACTTGAATACAAATATTACATCCATTGAGATCTCAAATGGTAATTAAGTTCTTATAAAAAATTAAAATCTCAACGTCTATCTATATTAGTCGAAGATCTCTGATGAACACTAAGTAGAATAGTATTCTAACTTTGGGACACTTAATGTCTAAAATGTTACTTAAATTCTAATAACTTATATCTTTCATTTTACTTACTTTTATTTACTTAAAATAGGAGCATTGCATCTGTAATTAATTAATCATATGTTACTTAGTAAGCGTATTACCACACCCACATCACTAGCTTATGAACTGTCAAATAGATTGACGTAATCAATTTGTGTAACAGCATTAATGATACCGGTTTTATGAGTCTTATAACTGACCAATAGACATGAGTCGCAAGAATATATCACATTATACTTTTATGGATCTGCAACATACTCACGAACTATATTTTTACATGTAAACTTGCTGATACGATATAATCTTTTAACTATGAATTTTGAGTTCGCTGTCAAATAACTGACGGTCACAAAACGTCATCCGGTTACATAACAAAATCGTACACTGTCAATATTTATTTTGTTCTGCGCATTTTTCTTATTTTACAAATTACAAAAAAGAATTAGCGAAATCGGTTCAAACTACCGTGACCAAGGGAAATAAGGATTCATCTCATTGTATACTCGTTCCTATAGATTATTAGTATGTCGTAAATGGAAAACTTTTTCAGTATTTTTATCTCATCGAATTAAATATCTAAATCAGTTCGTTCATAACAAATTTCCGAAAGAAAACAAGACGTAGAACCTCATGGTACAAGTTACAAGGAAAGTCTGACCCATTAAAGTAAACAGACACGACATATAGGAACACTTAAATATCAATTTCAACACTCGACTATGTTCCATTAACTGGACATCACTAACACGAAGGTTGGACACATAAATTGTAACCAATTTAATTGGACAGTTACGTAACAGATGGATAGAGTTGGAGTAATATTGAAGCGTTATTTTGTACATACAACTACGCGTAATAACAAGTTATAGTTTTATCTGCTAATTCTAGAGATAATTCGTTCAACTTAAGTCTGATGCCAAATCAGAACGTCGATCATTAAGTCGAGTAATCTGGCAAGTGGCAAGTAATAAATAAATAGAGTTGGGCAATAATGAAGTGGTATCCCTATTACTTACGAAATCGTACTGTTACTGTTTCACATTGATTACGACTTTTTGTTCATCCTAACATTCTAGTCTCAGCTTAAAACTTATCTGATATAATTTATTGGAATAGAAATTAATAAATTTTAGACTAAAAAGAAAAATACTATTTGTTTGATGACAAATTAAAATATTATTAGTAGTACAAGTGCTAGATGAGAAAATATGTTGCTAATGGTCATATCAATGTGCAAGTAAAATTTTCATATACATTATATAAAAATTTTACTATACCTAAATAAATTATTTATATATTCGTCACCAATCTCAATGTCATATTCCAATAGGCTTTTAACATCGAATTAGATTTTTTTAGTTACATATTTTTTACAAACAGTTTAATTTTTAAAAAAATTATTTCCGATCTAAATAAATTATAAACCCAAATAATAATGTATTTTACTACGACTTAAAGGTAGCATTTGATCAAAAAATATATACCCATATTGTATTAAATAATTGTTTCAACGAGCAAGAGAAGGTAGTCTAAACGGGGCATCACAGTATCTGCCAAAAACAACTGAACTGTGACATTACATCGCTCCCCCCTTTAATCTTCCTTTTTGCTTACAATGAAGGGTGACGAAGCGGATCTTGTTATGTTGGTCCTTATATTCAGTAGTGTGATGAAGGGTGCGAGCGTTGTACAGGTAAGTTACGAATGTGTGAAGCTGCACCGCCACCTATCTGTACCGCGTTATAGAATAGTAGGACAGTTATAAAGAAAATCACCAAATGACGTTAAGTTCAAACATTAAGACTACGATTTATGGACTTTCAAGTATATTTTCCTGTTAATAAATACCTACTAAGTTTTTTATAGTTACGTCACGAATGTGATATACACCTACAGAGATAATTATTTAAAGTATGCCATATTAATTTATGGCAATATACCTAATATGAAGGTGCTACTGCCTTTATATTATAACAACTGCTGCAAATAGAGTATATTGCAATTTTATAAATTATTAAAGCCTTATGACTATTAAGGGTCATCCATAAATTACGTCACACGGGGGG
>MOOZ01000507.1:1045829-1057640 GCA_002930495.1 Cecropterus lyciades | reverse complement strand
GGGGGGGGGGTCGATAAAGTGTGACATTATGTGACAAGGGGTAGGGAGGGGAGCTGAATTTTGTGACGTTACATTTCAAATTATATATATGAGCATTAAAATATGAAATTTGTACTACATAAATGCTACAATAATATACTTTTATTTTTTTTATTGTATTATTATTTAGATATAAATAAATATAATTTTCGAACTGCTGTTCTAGTTTAAAAATTTCTTTGAAATTGCAAAAAAAATTGCAAAATGACATCACATTAGGGAGAGGGGTGGTCTCACAAATGTGACCAGCTGTGACAAGGACGGGGGGAGGGCTCAAATATCATGAAATGATGGTTCCTTGTAACAAGTGATACTTACAGTAGATATCTAGATACCTAGACTTAAAAGCTACGACGGCTTTATTACGTTTGTAAAGATATGTCAAATATAATATGAATTTAAGCTTCAGAAAGGCTAAGCATTTATTTGCAAGGACATTATCAACATAATAAAACCTAGGTTTGCATTTTATACAAACATATTTTTATATCACATTTAAAACACTATGGACTTATTGAGCGTTTACTTCATCTAAATCTAACAGAAATCTTAGACTTCACAAAAGCTCCTAATAACTTAATTATGTAGCGAGAATGACTTTTTAAAAATACATCGCCGTAAGGGACATGTCTGTATTTGTACGGTCATACTATAAATATGAAGTACTATATGAAAATCAATTTATATTTCAATTTTCAATAATGTAATATTCAAAATGGTATTAAAAACATTTTGAAATCCGAAAATTAGGCGTAAGAAATCATATTTTACTTGCCAAGGTTGTACCTGAGTAAGCGGCATATTTATTCAATAACATTGCATAACTTAAACTATAACTTTTCGAGGCGATTGTACAGAACGAGGGTCCGTTCATCGAACGAGTTCGAAACTTGGTTCCAGAGAGTCGTAACTCAACTCGTCTGTACCGAACATAGTACTATTCGGCCGTACGAAATATATCCGAATTCACTTTTACGTGCTTCCACCTTGCGATCTTTTACTTTTGACTTTACACGAAACAGTTGAACACAAAACCGGAACGTAGCAAGTCGCCGAATTGCTCGCTCTTATACGACTTTTGAACACGAACAGTAAACAGCCTTATCTCGCCTGTAGCAAGGTGATTTAGTATAATTACAAAGATAGCGGTAGATGCCTTTTGTTATAATTTTCCAGCCTGGCTCACGAGCGTTTTCCCGCGCAAACTCATGAAAATGGGGGCCATTTTGTAATGTGCCTTGTTTTTTGATAAGGGTATTAAAATAACGGCGAATTCGGATGGCTTTTACTCTATACAATGTATTTACGTAGGCATTAGGTATTCGTATCTACGTGAGCTCCCATTTTGAATGCTAATTTCGCAGATGTTAATTAATTTTTAGCATTCGATTAACACACCCAGTAAAATGTATATTGACATCCGATCATATCATACCAAGCTACAGAAAAATCTCCTTGTGCTTTCAAAAATAAAAGTATTTTTACACGTGATTAAGTGATACCATATTCAAAATAGACGTACCTACCTACATTACATTATATGCAAATCGCTTAAACGTTCAAAACACCACCTAAATAGTGAGTATCAATAACAAGAACTACAATAATCATAAAAATATAACTGATACGCATAACCTGTAACGCCTATTTTCCTGTTATAAATAAAAAAAACGTAATTCGTATTCTACTTAGCATACGGCGGCGCGATAAACCGTATCCTATAGGTTGGTAATTTTTCTGAGCTTTTCCTTAGACGGAACCCGTACACATTTTGCGTACAAAGGCACAGAGTTTTTGTGTTGCTAGTATTAATATCGCGATAATGCAAATTCCGCCGGTTTACGGCCGCCAGGCTCGTTTCAGACGCCATTACTGAAAATTCGGCAAGGTTTCGACTCGAGAGAGCTTAACATGTATTTTCGCAGGGTTTCAAACACCTTTTTAATATTGATAAATGGTCAGATTCTTCTTTTGAAAACAATAAAATTAGAATTGTAAGACACAACTGTTATTTTATACTTCATAATTAAATACTTTTATTTCATCATAGGCACATACATTTATTACATTATTGTCTCATATGATTTAACCGTTTTTATTTCAACCATAACTTAGGAAAGCGGTGTAGAATAGTGGTGTATCTAAGCTCAATAATAAATGAGCAATTTTCATATTATAAGTACTTGTTTAGGATCCTATAAAATTTTGACTAATCTAGGTAAAATAAAGATCAAACTTACGCCATATAATATATTTCTGTAGCTTTCTACACGTATCTAAAGCGACCACTGGGAATATTCGTACTTAGCGATGTCGAGTGTTTCACATGCCTGGTATAGAGACTACAACTTCTAAATTATTTTAGGTACACCAGGAAAGGCTTAACTTAAGCTTATAATTTTGAATTTCAACAGTTTTTTAATATTATTTTTCCGAGGATTTCATTTCTTTTTTTCACTGATATTTTTTTTTAAACGTGAAAGTAGCAAATGAGCTTGCAGTCCATCTGAGGGTAAGTGGCCACTGTCGCCCAGATAAAATAAGTCTTACCTGAGGTTAGCCACAGACACACACACCCTGAGGACTAAGTTGGAAAGCCTCGGATATGTATGTCGCTCTTACCAATTTTTAGGATGAATTAGATGTGGCAGCGGTGCGTAGGGTATTGAACCACAAGAGTTCTACCACCTACGAAGCTTAAGAAAGCTAGAAAAAGTTTAATGTAAGTAGGAAGTATAATTAGTATATGTAATTACTATTATATTATTTACGTTTATTAATTATCTTAAATATATTTACTTCTTACAAATTGTGTCCATTAATAATAATAATGCGTTTCGCATCCGTCGTGATAGAGAATAATGTCTAAGTTCACTGTCTGTGTCGATCGTACATAATCCTTACACAAAGTAAAGTTTTGTTGGACACGGTGAGAAAGAGTTTGGAAAATAAATTACTTCCATGCTTATAAAAACATAATAATTATGTCATTCGTCCGGTTGATATCATAGGATAACAATCGTTAAGCCTTGGAATTCCTAGCAATACGACATTATCAAAAACATTCAGTGAGTTTCATTTACATTTGAACCTCATACTCGTACAAGTTAAGAGAGTAGTCAAATCAGAAAATATCTGCAAGTCATAACAGCTCTAAAGTAAGAAATTCTCAAAAATTCAAGCTCCTTTAAAATAAAAGTAGGTACTATGACGTCAACACACTATAACGTATTCTATTCAATTGCGCGGAAAATCGGCGAGATTTTAACGGCCCACCCGCCCATTGCAAGACCCATCCTTTTTGCTCTTTTGGAAATATCGGAGGCGTGAGTGAGACGAAATATAAAGTTAAAGTAATTGAGGGTAATATCAGAATAGTTTCAGTCTAGACGGGCGAAAGTTGTAAGTTGCAAATTACAGGCGTTATACTGCGCTGGTTAAAATATATTGTAATGGTACTTTAGCTCACGCTTACTTAAATTTATGTGGCCCGGGATAATGTGGGGACGTTTCAGTTCCAGCAATTTGTGAACTATCCTGGAATACTTGTTCGAGATCGGGTACATCCCGGATTCCTTGAGAATTGCTGGGAAAACTTTTAGTACAATATACGCTCTGTGTAATGTTTTGTCAAGGGACTCACTTATTAGGTACCTAGGAGTTTATGTTTAGTGATAATACTATGTTCCTAAGACTTTTAGCATATTTGCTTACGAGGCAAGCGAATATGTAGGTAGATGAGAAATAGATAACTAAATTCATAAATGTTCTGTTCTGTTTATGTAACAAAACCAACTAACCGATCCTAGGATAGCATAGTGGCTTTTAGGCCGCAGATTCTGACAAACTTTCGTTTCTGCCACCAGAACATGAACATCATCTCGCAATAAAGTCTACATCCAGTTCATTCTAATGAAAGACAAACACGGCAAGATTGCAATTACTAGGGTAAAGATTTTGTTACAGCCAAGTCCATAAACAAATCACCTGCTTACTATATTGACATAGAGGTACAATGATTTCCACAACATTTAGAAGACTGACAAATTGTAGCTATTATCACAAAACTAACAATCCTTACTATGGTTCTGTAGATAACTCTAATTGATGCATATCTACATAATTAAGATTTTTTGAGATTACTGCAGATGGCTTTATAAAATCGTTTGTTTTTTTTACATAATTTATAAAATTAGCAAAAAAGCTCCTAATGGTAGTTGGTCGCTCATGATCCCATTGATGGTCGGTCAATGTGCATTGCTGTCTCTGAAGACTAAATTGGAACGTCTCGTTCAAGTGTCCCCTCTTGTACCTACTGACTTAAATACTCACTCTGTACCAAAGAAATATTACATTATCCCGTACCAAAACCTACCTGTTTATGGTAAATAAAAATTGATTAAGCACGTAAAATAAATCTTCATCAGATAAACACGGTGAAATTCAGTTCGCGTGCGAAACAAAATACATAAAATGTAAGCACCTTCTTAGTAAACGCAGTGCGGTAGGGACCTAAAATTCACGATTTCCTTAACAAAATTGTTACATAATCAGATTTTGACGACTTCCGCTTAATATTGTATACGGAAGTCGTGAAATAATATTGTATAATACCCTCAGTAAGTATAATCAACATTCTCATTACAAATAAAATATCTAATGGAGGTTCTATAGACCATACAATTTTTTCTATAACGTAATAATGGATGTTTTAATAAGTACACTACGTTATCTAGGTAGATATCTATCTATCAATTTCCATCAAAGCGTAGAACACTTATTACAATAATAATATTTAATTATTTTAAATTAAAATAATACATTATTATTATTTATTTGAATTATTCGATGATAAGACATAAAATATTAACAATCATGAGTATCGAATAATATCTAACAAATACATATCATTCTTCATTACAGCTGTAGTATCGTGGTATACGCTTCAATTCTTTCCTAGTTTTGGGAGCTACCTACCTATTACCTAACAGCAACCTATGTCATTTGACTTTTTAAATTGCCTTATTATTTAAAAAAAAAAACAAAACGAAATAATTCATTTCATTAAGGAGCAATACGTTCTTAACAACATATTAACTGAAACATTTACGGTCAACTTAAAACAAATAAAGGCAGTGACAGATTGACTGCATTCACCTGGCAAACCTTTATGCCCCTATAAACCGACACAAGCACCCATAAAAGCATTATTGCCTATTAATTTCACACCACATTAGCGAAACCCACAATAAAACTTTAACAATTTAGTCGTGCGACAGTAATTCGTATTTTGTGTTAAGCGCCATCTTTTGGCGGCAAACGGAATCTACACCAGAAAAGATTATAGCATCTATACAACGGAGTTTTACGACGTCGTAAAAGTATGCCGTAAAACCTAAGGGCACGCACGCCCTCTGTTAATCGTTCAGAAACCGATATTGCGGCGAGGCCTCCAGATAGATTGCTTGAACGTTGAATAACTTCTCGACGTTTGTCTATTTATGACCCCATACCGATTGCATGAGTATTTATGTGCCAACTATTGCAGGTATGTATAATACATACGCAAATAGCAGGCGTTTCATTCATCGTAGATACAAAGTTGCATATTTTTTTGAGGTCCTTTAAAATGATATCTACAAAATCATTAAAAAGATATATAAGGCATGGCTAATTATAATATTTTGAATATAGTATAAATCTGTCAATATTAATGTTGATCATAAAATGAGTGAATTTTTATTACTCTACTTTGTATAAATCTTTCTATAAGTAATTTAATGCACTATTTTATTCAAGAGTATATGATTAAAGAACAAAGCTTGTAGATTTTTATTCTACTATTTTAAGCTACTACCACTTGTGCAAGTAAGTATAAGATGAGAAGAGCTTTAGTAAAATCAGAAAAAGGTCCTGAAATTACAAAGAAAAGATAGGTATATCAGCAGAAATAAATCCAGTTCTTTCCTTTTAAAGGAACAAACAAAAGAAGTACCGTAAAATGCGTAACAATTTTATTTCAGCACCCTCGCAATCGTTAAGGTTTTATTGACTCCAAACTGCGTGACTTTAAAAATATACAAATTTATGGTCACTCAAAGTGGAAACGATTATTCAACACGTCGTAACTATTTTATTGCCCCAATGTAAACAAAGCATCAATTTGAACATATATTGGACCCTTTTTTCTTAATATCAATGAACATATTACGTGAATGGACAATAAAACAGTATAGGTGGTTTATTATGAGGCCATAAAATATCAGTCCATTGTACGTTGTACACGTAAATTGATTTTACACCTATGATAGAGATAAAACTATAAATATAAAGTTTGGATTTTATAAAATAGTGTAATAAAAAAATACAGGCGGATTGAGAACCTCCTCCTCTTTTGAAGTCTGTTAATGAGTTGTAGGGATAATGTCCTAAAATATATAGCATACTTTTAAAATTATATTAAATGTTGCTTAATTATGTTTTTTTAATAATGAAAATAATTATGATCAGAAGAAATAAGGTCGCATTAAATCGGTAAATTAAGGTTCACATATTAAATTAAGTATATTCTCCTTATCTTTCCAAAGTCAATGGTTGCAATAATAAAAATTATATCTATTTATTACCGAATCGGCTTTTGTTAAATTTGTTTTGATGTCATGATAGGTATATTGTTTAGTTCTTAATCGAACAGTAGTAGAGCCGGTACTTCAGTTTAATATAAATATCCAGAGGCCTTTGGCTCTAAAAATATTTCAGATATTTTTATTAATAAATACGTACATAGGTATGTACATACATAGGTAACTATGTATTATAAAACAGCTAAATAAATGTGTGATTTTCTCCAAAATATCGAAAGCCATTAATACTAAATTAGCTATTTATAATTAGACTAAAAGAGAAACGTTGGACTAAGTAACGTGGGCAGTTCGTTATATTATTTAATTATGTTATATTCAATTCCTTTCTTACAAAAGTATTGAAATCAAACTAAACATTAAAAATAAATCAGAAAAAAGATAGATTCGATTAAATAATTCAGCTTGTACCTTAAAACATAAAAGCTTCATTGGAAATCATTGTAGAGCAGTATGAACACGCGAGAGCTAGCAGCCTCTATCGATAGGGCCTGTAACCATACAGTGAGCTGACGCTCGACTTAGCTATGAGAGTATTTAATGCGCGCGCAAGCCCACAGATGGCATTATAACCAATATATAGATAAAGAAAAGTACCACGTAACAAGAATGTAACTTTTCGTTATAAATTAATATTGTGTAGATAGATGGTGCTGTTACTAGCATTTGAATTTGTTGTTTCCCTAGTTACATGTATACAAAGTTACAACAAAATAGATAATAAAAATACTAAGCAAGCACTGAGTATCAGCAGGTAAGTCTTTTTAAATATTTATTCGTGGTTATATCATATTTATTATTAGCATAGTGATGAATACATATTATGTAGATATGTAAATTCGCCTAAGTTCCTCATTACATAGTTGTTTCATTACCAAGTTATTTAATAAACTGTTGTAAACCAACATTACTACCATGGGTTACTATAAAATAAATTTTAAATCCTATTATTTTCGTTAAAAAGGTTAGTAGAGTCTATGTTGCATATTTCTATAAATTATAAGTTGTTCTTACAATTATCTCACCCATAATTAGCTACGCACTACATAGCAATCATTCATATAATATTAAGATACAAAATTGCTACACTACTTTTAAAATATGTATGGAGATAGCTCATTAAAGCCGCTTTACATAGAGCTCAGATGAGAACCTACTCCTTCAGATACAAATCAATTAAATAATCAATACTATTCGATTTATCCTACATAGGTATACATCTTTGTGGTGTGCTCGTGGTAGTAACTTACAACGCATAGATGCATGTGATCTATTGAACGTAAAAAAAAATACCAGCACCAAAATCCCTAAAACTTGTTCGTTGAAATTGAGTGCACTTGTGCATGAATAATAACACGCTAGTTTAACAAGAGAGCCGGGTAAAAATTTAACTAAGCTTTTCATTGTTTTTAAAGATTTCAATTAAAATAATAAAAGTCAAAAGCTAGTAACCACATGGAATTGAAACATCAAAATTTCAAAATAATATAATAAGGATGATACTGAATGTACTTTTAACTTAAAATTGATGAATTTTGAATTGTGCGCAAAGCGGATACTTAGAAATGTATTGACTTTGATTTTAACTTGAAAACACTCTACAGTATTTAAACCAGGACATGGCAGAACGAAGTGTTACTGTACCTACTCATAAACAGCATTATAATAGTAAAACAAGGCTTTATTTTTTTATCTTATAACTGTTTATTTACCTTACAGCATATCAGTAAATTAAGTACCGATTGCTATGCTATGATTTGAAGGAAATTAGACACACGAGAAGTTCTTACTCTGTAGTGGTAGAATCGCATCAGGTAGAACTCTTATCACATTTAATGTTTATTAATAGGTATAGATCTGAAAGTCCGTGTCCTTACTTTTTACCTCAATTTTATATGTTAAAAAGATTTACCAATCAACTTGACACAATCGGTTCTTCTACAATATAATAATTTGACAATGTTTTATAATACATTTCAGCATCTACGTACAGTTATTATGTCTTACTATATAAGACAATAAGGAAATAAAGTATACCTATAGGTACTAGTCAATAAAATATAGGAAAACTGTGACTGAATTATCTTCATATACCAATTGTCAACGACCACTTACCGTAATACTTATTCGAAAATTTAATTAAGTATGGGCATACTTAATACAGAATATTCACTTGTGTATTGCACATTGTATTATATAACTGTAATTTTTTACACTTTCACACTTAATTGAACATTTGATTAGTACACCATATTGAAATGGATGCTCACTACACTTAGAACATTAGCTCAAAATCAACTAAACTGAACATTTTAAGTCGGTTTCGTAACCGAAAATATCGACGAACGGTAAATTATTAACAATGGAAGGGTTTATTTTATTATGCAATTTAGTTTTATTACTAAGCTTTCTTTGAAAATGCCGCGATGTAAGAAACCAAGTAAAGACCAATACTACTCCCTGCAATTAACATAAATACTTACAGAGGTTTTTTTATTGTTTTAGATGCGGTTCCAGGCACAACGGTAAAAGGTGAGAAAATAAAATTCAATCAGAAATGTTAATTGTTTATTTGTAGAACGATATACATAACACATAACATAGTTTATAAATTGTTAGGTATACAATATACAACGTTTATTAAGATTATAAGTATTGCATGAAGAAGAAAATAGGCTGGATTATATTTGTTTGTCATACATTATTATCTATATCATAATTAATTAAATATATGTATATGTAAAGAAATTAGGTACTCCTTACGGGATTCGAATCTGCAAAGATTAAATTCCATTATTTAACTAGGACAATGTCAGTGGTTTGTTCGGTCACATTTCTGCTTCCATTCTCTTCCATTACTACCTACTTTTAATAATAAGAAATTATTATAAATTGTTTATAAATATTACATGTCAAAATATTCAATATAGACATGTAAATGGGAAAAAACGATACTTTTCCCATTTATAAAATAAATTACAGTATTGTTACGTTTTAAGCATATATGTACTTAGTCTGATGTAGTTTTCATTAATTATGATCATTTTCACATTTCTAAACTGGAAAAAAATAATACAAGCGTTTTTGAGATTAACATAATATTACATTTTAATATTATATTACATAGTCATCCATGATCATCTATGAATAATGAACCCCGATTAATACAGACTAGCTACTGGCTACCTGAGGTCAGCCACATATTCTTTGCTAACTGAGGACTAAATTAGTTAATTATCTTTCTCTTACGACAACCTTCAGACCAGAATACATCAGCGCTTGGAACTGCTGTTATAAGGCAGAAATAGATGAAGCGGGGGTACCTCAGGTGTCCAACCACAAAGAATTCAAGTATAACCAACCAATTAAACGAATAAATTAACAGCCACAACCTCACCAGTATATAGTATAATATGTATAACTAATGTATTTAGAAATACCTGAAATAGAAGGCTGGAGCCGGCAGTTATCTGGCCGCGACATCTAGCAGAGCCCGACTATTTTTATCGGCTGATTAAATCGTTCAGCTACCCCTTTATAGCTACAACGCTATTTCCTCTTGTTTGTTTTCGGATGGACAGGGAGATAGCGCCAGTAGGTGTTTCTAGTGCTTATCAGCACATTATATCTGGATCATGTTATTTTTGCTTCAGTAAATAAGTGTGTTTATTTCATCTGGGATCATAACTTTGTGATTGGACTCGGTGGCTGTTCAGATAGCTCTGTGTCCGGCTAGGAAAAGTTTTCTTTCCTGCTTATTTACAGGAAATAAATATTTGTTTTATTTCAGTTATGAATATTTCATATATACCTACTTACTAACATGTACTGTGACTTAATTGACTTGCAAATAATCTTCTTCAACAGTTTTTCAGTCTTTCCAAATATATGTACGTATGATTATACCTATGATTTTAGAGCAACATTATCGTGGAATTATTTCATTTTTATACTTATCGAGTAGATACTCACAATTTGCTGACATCTTTGCTTAACTCAGTGTTTTGTCATGACTAAAATCCATGCAAATGGTTTGAAATATCGTCTACAAAGAAATTATAAATCTGCATTCGTGGGTACCCGTTACATCTATACTAATATTATAAAGCAGTAGAGTTTGTTTGTTTGAAAGGGCTAATCTCGGGAGCTATTGGTTCGAATTGAAAAATTATTTTTGTGTTGAACAGTTAATTTATAGAGAAAGGCTTTAGGCTATTTAACATCATGCTATAACTAATGAGAGTTTAACGGCTAAAGAAAATGTTGCAAAAATGGGAAAATATTTTTATTTTTGAGTTTTCATTGCATACGCTACGTAAACGGTGACAATTACGCAAAAATCCTGTATTACGAAATTTTCCATCTTTCAAAGTTCTAAAAATAAGTCCGCAACAGCATATGTCTAACTTTTAAGGTTGAATTACTATTACCTTTTTATGGTATTCAAAATAGTCCTAAAATAATAAATTATTTGCGAAGGTGTTTTAAGATACGTGATATTAATCCTTATCCAAGTAAATAGTTAATAAATAAATCCAAAGCCACCTATGTAGCAAAAGCAGATTCTTTATAATAATAAAATAAAATCATAGTGGCATACGATCACGGCTATCCTTTAAAGAAATCTCTATCAGTATGACGTATAAAAATACGTTCAAATATAATCCGTGTAAATAAGTTGTTTATTTATTAGCCGGTAAGTTTATAATAATTTGTACATTATAATTTCAGCGGAAACTATTTTCTGGTTTCGTGCTTTTTAGTAGTCGGGTTTTAGTTTTAAACTTTCTTTTCATTTTATAATCACGATCTTGAAGCACTGGGTGCGAGGTACCACGCTTATCTACATTTTTTATAACACATTTCCAATATTTTTACTAAGTATTCCTAATAAGTTTACTTAGTGTTATAAGTAATGTTCTTAAAATAGTTTTTTTAATACATTGTTTTTCCAATAAACGTGGGTGAAACCGCGTGGCAGAGCTACTATTAAATATATATGAACAAGTCGTATAACTCTGCCTTTCTATTTTGCTTTGACTTTTAGATAATAATAATAAAGTTTGGGATAAAACTATTAACTAAAATCCAACATTTACTTCCTTACATTTACTGAATTATATTAACGAGA